>PVLC010005100.1:40251-79423 GCA_004027655.1 Graphiurus murinus | reverse complement strand
AAAAAAAAAAAAAAAAAAAAAAAAAATATATATATATATATATATATATATATATATATATATAACATACCTCTGGGTGCAGTGGCTCACATCTGTAATCCTAGTACTTGGGAGGTGGAGATAGACAGATGGCAGCTTCAAGGCCAGCCTGGGCAACTTAGTAAGACCATGTTTCAAAATAAAAACAAAAAGGCCTGGGAGTGCAGCTTGGAGGTAGAATGCTTCTGAGTTCTATCCTCAATACCAGAAAAAAAAAAAAAAGAAACAAAATTACATATAATGTGATGCATAAAAAGAATGTATGTGACATTTTTATGAGCTAGATGGCATGTAACACAGCAGTCGCCTGTGAGCCTGTCTTCCACTTTAGGAGTTGCTGCAACCGAAGCTGCCTGTGTGTTCTTCCCAAGTCTCATTCTTCTTCCCAGGGGTAACCACTATATTGAAATGTGAGTTTTATTACTTCCTTGCATTTTAAAAATAATTTTACCCCCTGATATATGTGTCCCTTACCATATGGCAGTGCACAAAGGTAAAGTTCTAAAGCCCTAGAGCCGTGTTTTCTTTGCCTTTGTGTTCCCCTGAATTAGCACTTAGCCCTTAGTAGGTCCTCAAGAGATACTTGTGGATGAATGGACACTCCAGCCTAGATGATACTTTTGTGGTCCTATATGCCAAGGTGCTATTGAAATCCAACTTCAGTGGGCTCGTTCCTCTTGAGCCTTGTTAGTTTTGTCTCATGGGGGTGTTTGTAAATGTAGGGTATACACTATTTAAGTGTTACACTATTTAAGTGTCATACACTATTTAAGTGTTGGGGAATATTTTCAAGCTAGCATATACAAAGCCTGCTTATCTTCCTTTTACTGCCATTCCGACACTCCCTGGTGGTCCTAAGGAGAGTGGCCCTATTTCATTTGTAAGACTTTGCTTTGCTTTTCTATTCCATTTTGGTTTCTCGTAAGACATTGTGGGGTGGGGAGGGCAGGAGTGGAGAAAGCAGAGAACATCGAGTACATTTGGATTTAAAAGTTAGCTTGTGCAGGGGGTGGGGCAGAGTGGCTGGGCAAGCAGAGGGTTGGCGGGGAGACATGTGCTTTGTGCCAGACTTCACTGCGAGCTCAGATCGTGGGGGAAGGTTCCACTAAATGAGCCCATGGGAATGCAGAGCATAATCCGTGTGCAGAGAATGAGCTGATGGTGAGTACGTGCCATGCTTTGTAAGTGCTACAAACCACACTGGGATGAGTAGAGAACTTTTTCGGGGTGGGAAGGGCCTAGCTAGCGGGGAATGTTCAAAAGCATTTTGTTCAGAGGCTTTGAGAGTCAGAATAATTTTCAGTTGTTAGACAGCGGTGAGAGGTAAAAAGCTGGAGCTCGTGGCCAGGGCTGCAATGCGTTGTCTGTCCTTAGCCTGCACCCCAGCTCCAGAAAGGAGGCTGATGTGGGAGTGCAGTGGCCCAGGTGCAGGTTGCCTTCAGGGCAGGCGCTGGGCTTTGTGGGCCTGGAGCAGGTGTCCCAGGGCGGAAGCGCAGAGACGCCACCTGCCTACACCTGCGATCCACTGAGCCATCTCTTGATCTGGAAACCTCGCTATTGTGTAGCCAGGCTTTCCCCTGGAAACATTTCCTGGGACTCCATTCTCCCATGTCTTCCCTGCTCACTTTAGTTCCTTGAACACAGAATTAAAATAAAACCCACCGAGCCTTCCATTTCACCACTTGCTTCTGTTCTCACGCTCTGTACAGATGCCATCAATTGCCTGAATTTACCCAGTTTATTTGTTTTATTTTATTGACATTCATGCTTGCAAAAGAAAAAAAATTGCATTAAAGATCAAACCGGGGTAAATCCAGCAGAGATCTCAGAGCATCTCAATCCATTCAGATCAGATTATTCAGCTTTTGTACAAATTCTTGAGGCAATATGGGAGACAGTTTTTCTTCTCATGGGATTGAAATCATTCCTGTCTGTCTTGTTTTTCTGCTGTTTGTGGAAAATATACATTTTCAATGCTCTTTTGTATGGGCAGTGGGTGGCCAAGTGTGTAGCCTAAGATAAAGGTTATTTTGTAATGTTTGACTTACTTTATACTTTTCCTGTCTTAAATCTTTTTGCTTGCCTCGAGTATTGTATGGTTTTGAACCTATGCAGTTAATTTTGTGAATATTTAAGCTATGTAGAAAGGGACTCTGCAGTCAGGTCTCTCTCCCCCCTTGCCATGTGTCCTGTCTCCTCACTCTAACAATCACCTCCTGAATTGCCATCCAGCCTCCAGCCTGTCCTCCAGATATCCCTGTCACAGCATCTCCAGAAAGCACCAGCTGGTTCATATCACCATCTCATTCAACACTGCTCCTGGCTCCCTCTTGCCTCAATGTGGCTGCTTGCTATTGGCTCTGCCATAGTTTTCACAGTCAACTCTCTACTCACCCTTTTGGCTTCCTTTTCTCATCCGATCTCTGTACTCCATCCACATAGGACCAAGTATATTCGACTTTCTGGTGCCTTCCATCCTCCACATTTTAGTTTATGCTGTCCTTTGTGCATCTCTACCTCATTCCTTTCTGCCTGAAGCTCCGGGCCTTCTCAAGTGGCACCTGTAGCCACAGTAGCTAGCCAAGCAGATTTCTGCCTTCTGTGTGTTCCTAGTGACCGCTCTCTCTGCATTGCACTGATCATGTTCTTAATAGCCTTTCATTGAACTCCTGGTGGCCTTAATAAGGGACTTTTTCTATTATTTACTGTGATCGACACACCACACTTAGTAGTTTGTGATGTTCAGAATTTGTTAATAACCCAAGTGTGTGTGTGTGTGTGTGTGTGTGTGTGTGTGTGTGTGTGTTTTCCATTTCCAACTTGCCATCTCTTTTTTTGTGATTTCTCAAACATGGGCATGCTGTTTCCACAAATGACTTGTGTTGCTCAGCCCCTCCGGAAGATCCTGAGTGTTGGAACTGTGTTTTTCCATGTCTCTCCCCCATGCAGTAACTAAGCATGTGCCAGCTCAGTACATACTTGAAGGTTACTGACTTAGCCATTATCATCTTGACTTCCAGTTCTTAGCTCTTTGTGAATTCTGATCAGGAGGTACCAAGTCAAGATGACAGCCGACTTTGCCACTTTCCCGTCAGACAAGTCTGCTCTGCTGTTGACTAGCTCTGTGACTTGGAGCCAGTCTCACCCTTCTGAACCTGTTTCCTCATCTCCACCCTGCATGTCTTTGGGAGGAAGAAGGAAAGGAAATCACAGGGGTAGCATTCTTGACAGAGTACCCAGCGGCTGGTGGCGTTGTTATCTCACTCTGTCATTCCTTGTGTTCGTAATTCCCTTCAAGGGTTGTGTGATCTGTAGGCTGCTGTCAGCACCGTGCCTTCCGTGTTTTCATTCATGTCACTAATTAAGCATGTTAAATGGGATAAGGGCAAGGATGGAGCCAGGTGACAATGTTACCAGAGATTTCCCTCGAGGTTGACAGGCAGTCCATTAGTCAACATCCTTTGGGTACTGTACTGTGCTATCATCCGGTGCACACATGCCGACCTCGTTCATAAGAGTATCTTAAATGTTTGTATTAAATGTCTACGGAATTCCAGATATGTGATTTATGTGGCAATCACAGCTCTGTCAGAAAAGGACGTGAGAATTGTTTTTCATATCTGGCTCTCAATGAACTCCTGCTGGCTCCTTCTGGCCTTAGTAAAGGACTTTTTCTACCATTTACTATAATCAACATCACGCTTAGAAGTTTGTGATCATCAGGATTTATTTTTTCTCTCTGCTAATAACATGCATGTGTGTTTTTTTCCACTTCTAACCTGCCATCTCTTCCATTGTGATTTCTCAAACATGGGCAGTGCTGTTTCCACAATTACATCTGTAAGTTCTCTAAGTACCTTTCTTCCCTCACTCATGAAATGTTCTTTTGAGACATACCAGGCACTGTGCCTGGCTCTAGGGATTCAATGATGGACAAGACAGAGGTCTTCCCAGTTGACTTGGTCTTTATTGTTATAGTATCCTGGGCTGAAAATTTAAGTTTTAAGAGATTTGGGCATATGGGATGGAGGTAGGAATGGAGAGAGTACTTTTACCCTAATTTATGGTAAATAACATAACTCCAACAACTCAGTGTAAAGGGGAGGTAGGAGAAAAAGAACAACACTGTCAAGACCCCTTCTGGGAGACATCACCAAATGCTAAGGGTGGAGGAGCCTTTCATACAGTGAAATCTTTCAAGGCAATAGCATCTACTGTGTGCTAAACCTGCATTAGTCACTGGGATACAGTGATGAACAAGCCCTACTGGGGAATATGGAAAAGCAAATAGACAATTACACTGCCATGTGACAAATGCTTGTTAAATTCTGGGTGAGGTAAGAGCTTGGAGGAGGAGCACCTATCCTTGTCCTAAAGGAGCTGAAGTTCAAGGCTAAGGTGAACTCTGAAAATCAGGAAGTAGTTAGCCAGGCCCAGAGGGAAGGAAAACAATCCTGTTAGAGGGAGCAGTCTGCATTAAAGCTGGGTGTCCAAAGATTGTGTCACCCTCAGGAAATGGTTCTTCTGGCCAGGGGGTGTGGCAAGGCATGCCAAAGAAATCATAAAGGGCATTTAAGCCAGTCATGGTGCCACACACCTGTAATCCTAGTACTTGGGAGACTGAGACCCTCCCAGTACTTGGGAGGCCAGCCTCAGTGACTTAGCAAGACTCAGCAACCTAGTGAGACCCTTTTACAAAATAAAAACAAAATTTAAAAGGGCTAAGAGTGTATATTGGAGATAGAAAGCCCTTGGGTTCAACCCTCAGTACTACAAAAAAGCAGTGTGGGTCAGAGGGGGGGTGCTTGTAGATCATGCTAAGAAATATGGACTTTGTTTTAGGGATACGGGTGCCTGTTGAAGGGTTTAGAAAAGGGAATCTCCTAATGATATTTATGCTCTGGAGCATTGTGAAAGACAAAGTACCTGGAACCATACCCAGTGGCTGGGCACCGGTATGAGGCTATTTCAGTAATGTAAGCAAGAAATTTGAAGGCTTCAGATAGCAGACTCAGGACAAGAAGACACAGCAGATCAAGAGACAGGGTTGAGCAGCTGACAGCAATTTGCAGTGACATGCTGAACACAAGACCCCTGTATTGTGCAAGGATTCTCTAGCATTCCTGTGCATAAAAGATCGTCTGGGCCGGGCGTGGTAGTGCACGCTTGTAATCCCAGCACTTGGGAGGCTGAGACCGGAGGATCCGGGTTCTCGGCCAACCTCAGCTACCTATTGAGGCACTCTGCAACTTCTTTTGAAACCGAGACTCAGAGTCTCGGTTTCAAAATAAAGAATAAAAAATAGGGCTGGGGGTAAAGCTCGGAGGTAGAATGCCCCTGAGTTCAATCCCCAGTACTGCCAAAAAAAAAAAAAAAAAAAGATCGTCTGGGTCATTTGTAAAAATATGGATGATGCATTAACTTCAGGGTATTTTCAATCATCAGATATGGAATGTGAGTCAAGAAGATGTATTTTTACCAGACGGTCCAGTTGATATCGATGCTGGTGGCCCTTACATGGCACATGAACACCCCCTGGCTATTTGATGCCCTGAGGGGGCAAAGCTTCTTTTAAATATTCTGTGTTAACTTTTTGCCTCAAAATGAAGATTCAGACTTGTTGTTCTTGTGGAAAGTAGATGAAAGGCTCAGGCCCAAGGTTCATGTGCTAGAAAAGAGCTGCCTCCTTGATCATGTGGTCCGTGCTTACTAATTTTGTGCTCTGCGGCGGTGAGGTGGGGGGTGCAGAGCTGAGTGGTGATCATCTTGTGGCGACCCTTGCTGCAGATTGTAAATGTGCTTCCAAAGGGTTACGTGTGCCCTTTGCAAGAATAAGCAAGTGGACGCTTACAGGGAGACCAAATTTTTTCAGCTCTTGAAGTTCCATGCCAGTGTGATTTCTTAGTGCTTAAGACATTTTGAAGCATTTACTACTGTGGGACTTCCCATCCATCCCAGCTCTAGAGCAAGTTAACCTGCCCTTTCCTTTCCTCGTCTGTAAAACGAGAGTGATAATTGTTTTTATCTTATAGGCTAAATGTTCCAATTAAATGATAATCCCTGTAAAGCCCTTTACACAGTGTCTGAACGTGACAAGCCATTTCTAGCCATTACTGAGAGAAAACAGGTGGTCTGTAATAAACTTATCACTTGTTTTAGAGTTGAATCATTTAATAAACACTTTACCTTTTCATTTAAGACTAAGAAAATGTCTTATCACCTTATGCAAGAATTCTCAGAGAAACTCTTTGGCAGCACTTACCAAACACATGTTTAAATAGGCTAATGACAATGCACCTAGAGTGAGACATTATGACATTTAACTCTTGTGGGAATCCCAGGGAATAGGCACTCTCTTTCACCTTTTTAGAAGGAGAAAAATGAGGCATGGTCACATTAAGCAATTGCCTGAGGTCACAACAGCATGTAAAAGACAGATATCTGACCCCCAGACCTGCTCACGCTAGAACTTGCTCTTAGGCGTAGTTGTGAAAGATGTGTTGTCAATGACAAGAAGCCTACTTCGTACCACTGAGTATTATGCCAAGAGAGTTAAGCGATTGACTCATTATGGATGTGTAATGTGCTAAAATGCTTCCCAAAATACATACTATAGCGTGTATCTACATTTTAAGTAACAGTCAAGCCTTCTGCTTCCACTTTCTCAGAGGCGGCCTCTGAGGAAGCCACAGTATGAGGGATCTCAGGGATACGAGTGCCTTAGAGCAGTGGTTCTCAAACTTTGGTGTTCCTACTGTTGGAGGGCCTAGTGAAATACAGTCCTGGCCCTGGCCCCACCTGTATGTTACTTAACTTTACAAAGATCATCCCTCAGTGAGTCACAAACATGTGGTGATGCTAAAGCTGATGGTTGGGAAAGACTTTGAGAGTCACTGTCTTGCATAGGTCCCCAAATTTATTTTGCTTACCACTCCCTTTTCAGAAAAAAACAAATACTCAGTGCCTCCCTGGAAATCTACTTTCTTTAAGCAAATAAACAGAAAGGTTCAGTGATAAACTTGTGTTATTCTACACACACACACTCACACACACACACACACACACACACATTTTTTTTTGTGTCTGTGCCTGTGGTACTAGGAATTGAACCCAGGGGCAATCTACCTCAAACATCCCCAGTCCTATTTTTTTTTTTTTTTCGGTACTGGGGATTGAACTCAGGGGCATTCTACCTCCGAGCTATACCCCCAGCCCTATTTTGTATTCTTTATTTTGAAACAGAGTCTCACTAAGTTGCAGAGGGCCTCACTTAGTAGCTGAGGCTGGCCGAGAACCCGGATCCTCCAGTCTTAGCCTCCCAAATGCTGGGATTACAAGCGTGCGCCACCATGCCCAACTGTATGTGTGTATATTTTGTCCCACCACATACACTGCTATCGCCCATTTGGAGAAACTATGGAAAGGAATGAGAGGATGGCTGGTGAACCTACGAGCAGAGGATGGTTTAAAATCTACTTCGTAATTGCCTAACCTGCTCTAAATATCAAGTTATTTAACTTCACAAAGACATTTTGAAGGGACAGAAAATTGGGTCTAACATGTAAATACTTAGGTGACAATCAAAAGACAGAAATCTTTACTTCTGCTTTAACATTTCTAAAGCAGAGCAATTGCTTTCTAATAGAGGATTTTACAGGGTGGCGTTCCCATTTCCAAAACAATGGGACTTGGTGTAGGGCTTAGATGTTCCCCTCACTTGTAACTGAGTCCTAGTGTTTGGCCTTAGAACCAGGAACAAGTTCTGAGCTGAGTTGGACATCAGCATCTGTTCAGAAGGAAGCCTCCACCTGTCTCTCTTCCTCGTGTCCCTGGGATGAGGGCTGTCTCCTTCAGCGAAGGTGGATATGTGTCCAGTAACTGGGTCACACCCCAGGGCTGGTCTCCTTGTCCAGACAAGGGAGCAGGGTCATAGAGTGACCTCAACCAAGCCCAACAGGGTATAGAATAATTCTTGACCTTTTGTTTTTGCTCAGGGTCAACATTGCCACAGACTGAAGCACCACCTTAGGCATTATGGATCCTAATATTGGAATAATGTAATGCATAGTTTCTAGTTTCATGTTTAGCTTTTTCTTGGTTTTCTATATTGAGAGGGAAAGGGATGTAAGGACAAATGCATAAGGACAGATTATCCACAGAGTTTTTTTTTTTTTTGGTCTGTGGAATATATTGTATAAGAATAGATTTGCTCTAGATTTTTTCTTAGGGAAACTCATGCCCCTAAACTCAAATGCATGTTTATAAGATTAGAAAACCTAACTAGCTGAGTAACTAGAATAAATATATTCACTTTCTCATCGTCAAAAGAATGAGGAAATTAATTATGATGTAAATAATTCACTGGAATATTATAGGCAAATGAAGGCATTACAAATCTATGGAGAATTTTAGTAATATAAAATTGGATAAAAATTGTCCCCAAATATTATATACATAATGATAATCTGTTCATAAAGAAAGTTATAAAACAAATAAAATAAACAAAAGTATTCTACTGTTTAGAAATACCAATAGATGTGATAATTCTTTGTAAAAGCAAAAGCAAGAAAATAGTGAGCAGGAGATAGCATGAAGGAGGACTACATAGGTAGATGTAAGTTTGTGTCATTATTTTTTGTGACAGGTGGTGGTTTCTTTATTGATTTTAATATCAAATATAAATACCTAACCAAACGAATTAGTAGATAAAGGACAGTTGTGTATGTGCCAATGGCTAGTGTATGTCAAAATACAAGGATTAGAGTTAATCTGATTTCTGTGCGTGTGAGGTTCATACTAAAAAAATAAAAAGAAGTTAGGAAAATAGCCTTTTAGGTTGCAGAGAAAATAATGAAATGTCACTCTTCTGTAGAAAAATAGCATGCTTGGTTTCCACAAGGCACTCCATGACCCGAACCTTTGCCTCTTTCTCCCATCTCTCAAGTCACTTGTTCTGGTTGTAAGTGGAGACCAGTAGAGGCTGTCAGTAGAATCACTCCAGACAGAATTGTGGATGTAGTATCCCTGGGGTAGGAAAAACATGTGCTTCCTTTTATTTTTGATACCCACTTTTCAGAGAAAGGCAATGTGTTCATATGTCTTCTCTGAAAAGTAAAGGAAAAAATTGGGGGGAAATAAAAAAGACCTGTGTGTCAAGTCTGATCAACTCTTACCGTTACCATTTCCAAACACAGGGGCCTGTGTCTCAGGAGGATTTAAACCCACCTGCCTCCCAGTCGCCTCTGGCTTTGTTCCCTGTGGTTTTTGCCTCTCCTCCTTCCAGTGTTACTATCTCCATATGGTTGGATTCGCCCCGTGCCTGTCTGCACTGCTCTGCCTGCTACAGCCTCTAGTAGTCCTGAATGGTTTAAAAGCTATCTAGGCCCGTGTGCCTCCTCCATCAATCAGTCTTCCAGCTAGAAGTAGTATTTCCCTTTGTTGACTTCTTTGAGCAACTTAATGTTGCTTCTGAGACATTGCCTCTCTCTGAAGCCCGGGTCAAGGTGCAAAGAGCTGTGGGACATGCGAATGTGACCGTCTCACTGTGGTTGAGACATTGGCTCCTACTGCGTGTTAGCTGTGATCCACAGACTCTACCAGGGGGTTGATAATTAGCTCACCTGTCGTTCAGGTGCTGCAGGCCGTCCTGTGAAATTGGAGAGTACCGTCAATACAGCTTAATCTGAGCCTTCACTCATTGACTAATATTCTTGTGACCCTCTATCAGAACCGTCTTCTCTTTTCATGCCTGTGTTGCATCCTCCCTGGCCACTCCTGTCACACAACATAGTGTCCCCTCATCCTGAGTCCCTGCTCTCAGTCCTTCTCCCTGATATTGGTCTCAAGAATGTTGGGACCCAGATGTGTGGTATTATTAGTCAGCTTTTCGTTACTGGTCACTGTGATCAAAATACCTGACATGAACAACCTAAAAAAGAAAAAGTTTTCTTTTGTCTCATGGTTTTGGTCCCTTGCTTTAGGTCTGAGGTGAGGCAGAGCATCATGGTGGAAGGGCTGGAAGGCTCAGCTCATGGCAGCCAGGCAGAGAAAGGGAGAAGGGGAGGGAGAGGGAGAAGAAAAGGAGGCAGTGGGAAGGGAAGGGAGAAGAGGAAGAGGAAGAGGAAGGATCCTGGGACAAGATGTAGTGCCTTGGGATGCCCCCAAGGACCTGAACCTTCTATTGCGTCCCACTTCCTAAACTTTCTACCTCTTCCCATAGTCCATTAAAACCATGAATCACAATGGATTTATCCATGATAAGACCAGAGATTTCAAGATCCAATCACTTCTCAAAGCCCCACATCTAAGCCTCACTGAATTGGGGACCACACTTTCAACCTATCAGTCTTAGGGGGACACTTCACATCCAAACCACTGCATGTGGTTCAGAGATGGTAATCGTCAGCCAGGCATGGTGATACACTTATAACCTCAGTACTTGGGAGGCTGAGATGGGACAATCACAGGTTCATGGCCAGTCTCAGCTATTTAGTGAGGCACTCTGCAACTTAGTGAGACCCTGTTTTAAAAATAAAGAATAAAAAATAGGACTGGGGGTGTAGTTCAGAGGTAGAATGCCCTGGGGTTCAATCCCTAGTTTTGCAAAAAAAAAAAAAAAAAAAAAAAAGACGATGATTGTCAAAAGAAAAAATTAAGATATAAGCAGCATCGTACAGTGTTTATTGGGTGCCAGTTATTATTTTTACATGTTTTACATATATTAGCTTGCATAAAACTTACAACTCTATGAAATAGATACTTTTATTATCCCCCTTTCAGAGATGAAAACCAGGCAGAGAGGTTTAATGCCTTTCCCACCACCACACTACTAGTAAATGTGGCTACTCATTAAAAAAGAAAAAAAAAAAAGCAAAAGCAAAGAAATTCAACTTCTTGGAGATTAAAAATGAAAGCAAGAAAGGGAAAAGAGATCATTCATAAACCATGATGAAAAGACATCAAGGTATTGGCAGTGGAGTATGGCCAAGTTCAATGTTGTGACTCCATTCTGTTTAAATGGCATGAAGGCAGCTGGGCATGGTGGTGCGCGCTTGTAATCTCAGTACTTGGAAGGCTGATACAGGAGAATCACGGTTAGCAGCCAGTAAGATCTTGTTTCAAAATAAAGAATAAAAAATAGGGCTAGGGGTGTAGCTCAAAGTAGAATGTCCCTGGGTTCAATCCCCAGTACCACAAAATAAAATAAATGAAATAATAAAATATAACGTGAAGGAAGAAGTCAGTCCTGCTGAGGATGTCAAGGGACGGAGCCAGTGTGACACTCAGCTCCCATGTGGATTGTGCACTGTGAAGCTCCCAGTGCTGCTGCCAGGGGCGACGAGGAACCAGGAGTCCCAAGCGGACAGCTGAGGTGCTCATCTGGTGGGCATAAAGATGAGGGGAGGGAGTCCAGGTCGTAGAGTGAATTTTAAAAAGTGCTTGAGTACAGAGGGGAGGGGGGAAAAAACACATTATTTTCGAGTCCTGTTGGAAATAACCCTGGGCAGTGGATTGTAAGTTCTATCACCTCTTCCACCAAGTGGGAGTTCTACTTCACCTCAGATCTAGAAGTGCAAGCTGACAGCACCCCTTAATGAGAAGAGAAGAGCAGAGAAGGAGGTGACTCCAGACACATCCCCGTCCTTTACTTAACCTTTATATTCTGGACTTAAAGTCACAGCCCTGCCTGACCTATTAGTGCTGATGGCATCCCAGTCTCCACTTTTCTCTCCCACCCCTTCAGCATGCTTCCTCCCCAGTACTCCCCCACGTGGCACCCCGGCTCCCCACCTGCTCCCACCACTTTGAGTGATGCTTTCCCCTGATTTAGGTTTTCCTGCCAGACACGAGGGAGGTCAGGCATCTCATTTTTGTAAACACTGGATAAACACTTCTCCTTAAATAGAAGCAGCAGGCGTCTAGTTAGCTTTTGTTGAAGGGAAAGAAACTCAGTCTGGTTTAGCAAATTAATAAGAGTTCAAAGATAAGGAACATGTAAAAGTCTGGACGGGGAGGATGTGCCCTGTTATCACCAGGTCACCAAGACAATCTGTGAGGATGAAGTTTCTGACCACTGTCCAGGGGATCCTTCCCAGACATGTGCAGGGAAAGGCACCAGCCCACCTGCCCAAGGGCTGCTGATTGTTGCTGCTGCTGATTCTGTGTGGGAGACGATGGTGTCTGTGCTTGGATCCTTTGGTGTTCAGCACATCTGCCAAAGACAGCAGGTCAGGACTGATAGGATAACCCCAAACTAGTGCATGCTGGATTATGAGACCTTCTTGTTTTCTGACTGGACTTTGACACCCCCCGCTGCACACTGGTTGGCCCTTCTTTGAAAATAGGATCGTGAGGACCTCAAGCCATGGATCAATTGTGAGTAGCCTTGTAGCTTTGCAAATCTGCCTTTGTTAGATGACTTTGGGCAAAACTGGCTCCGTTTGGAACAAATTGTGCCCTATATGTCTCCATCTTCCTTCCAGTCTTCTGAAAATGCATATATCTCAGGAAAGCATTCGTAGAGAGCTATGAGGGTCCAGGCCAGTCTATAAGTTAAATTCTTTCCTCCTGGGCACTTTGCCCATGAACTAATTTCTCCTCCCTTTGGTGGAGGAGCTAATCTCTCCTCGCTCCCTTTTGTTTTGTCTTATAGTCACTCACCTCCCACTTCACTGAAGATAGATCTTGGGTTTGACAGAACTTGGACAGGGAGTTCAATATCCTTTCTCTTCTGAGCTCTCTTCCTCACAAAATGGCCCATGGGCCACTTGCAGCACAGTCATCTACAACAGTTATTAGAAATACAGACTTCTCGAGCCAGGCATGGTGGCATATGCTTGTAATCCTAGTACTTGGGAGACTGAGACAGGAGGATCACAGGTTTGTGTCCAGCCTTAGCTACTTAGTGATGCCCTCCACAACCTAGTGAGACCCTGTTTCAAAATAAAGAATAAAAAATAGGGCCGGTGATGTACCTCAGAGGTAGAATGCCCCTGGGTTCAATCCCCAGTACTGCAAAACAAACAAACAAACAAACAAAAAACCCTGCAGACTTCTGAGTTCCCCTTCTCATAGGCCTTCTGAACTGAAATGTCTGTGAGAGTTGGCCGGAAGGCACTGTTATTAAACTTCTCATGTGATTCTCATGCAAATCGGAGTGTAGGAATTCTTACGTTATTAATAATAAGATGAAAATTAATGAGCATGTCAAGCAATTTCTATACACTAACTCATTTCCTCTTTACAAAAGCCCTTCAAGTTTGGAGTCATTATTCTCACACCTGGAGCAAGACTTGACATATGGCAAGTGCTGAATAAATATTTGCCAAATAAACAATAAATTAACCTTTAAAATATACACATACCTGGGTGTGGTGGTACACACCTTTAATCCCAGTCCTTGAGAGACTGAGACAGGTGGACAACAAGTTTGAAGTCAGCGCTCTGTAAATTAATGAGAGACCCTGTTTCAAAATAAAACTTTTTAAAAAGGGGAAGGGGTACAGATCAGTGGTAGAACACTTCTGGGTTCAATCTCCAGTATCATAAAAGTAAAAACACATATACATATATGTACTCACATATATCCTTACATGAGGAAACTAAAGCTTAGAGAGGTTTAAAAATAATGTGAGCAAGACAGAGATGTATGATTACAGTGCACCAATTTAAAAAAATAAAATTAAAAATAAATTAAAAAAATAAACATGTTTGGATTTGGGAAAAAAAATGTGAGCAAGACCAAACAGCTAATGAGCAGCTTTTATAACACCTGTTGATAAAAAATTTTCACTCCCCACTCTTTTATTGAAGTTTCCTTATACCCTCCTAATTAGTTTATCATTTCTCTCATTTATTCTTGGTCAGCAGGTGCAGCAGGTGAATTGCCGGTTTTTCTGCCAGGGGTAGGTAGCTGAGCCAGCCCAAGGTAAACAGTGAGCTAGGTGTAGATTTCCTTGACCTTGACTCTTCTAGGGCCTCCTCTTGTACACCAATCCCTCCCCTTCTCAAACTTTTGAAGCCACCTGGCTGAGGAGGGCAGCTTGTGCTTTGTAAACTCACTGGCATTTTCCCTGGTGCTTTCTCAAGGCCAGGTCCTGACCCAATCCAGGAGCAACTCTAGAGCTTTTTAGAACAGTTCATGGGGAGTCTTTTTTAGAATCTTCCATCTTTAGAAACACCCTATTGTGTACACACAGACACAGTAAAAAATAGAAACCTACTCTTCACTGAACAATGGCTGAGGCAAACTACTTTTGTAAGAGTGATTATAAAAACGTATGACTCAGTAGAATAAGGCATTTCCTATTGTGGGTCCCCTCTAAGGAAAAGCAATATTGTTTGAAAAGCCCTCTCCTGGCCCTCAAGCCACAATCCCAGTGATTCTAGCTAAAATAACAATAAACATATGCTGAGTGCTTGCTGCGTGCCAGGTGCTGTTCTCATTTTTCTGCACATTTCAGAATCCCTTAACAATTATTTTATTTTGTTTTCGGTACCAAGGTTTAAACCTGGGGGCCTTCTACCACTGAGCTACACTTCCAGCCCTTTTAATTTTTTATTTTGAAATGGCTTCCCTAAGTTACTGAGGGTCTCGCTAAAGTTGTCTTCAAAACTGCAATCCTCCTGTCTCAGCTTCCCAAGTACTAGGATTACAGCATGCAAGAGCATGCCCACCACCCTTAGCAATATTGACTATTAGTATCTTTGTCTCTGTTTTTTATATTAGGAATTTAAGGCAGGAAGAGGGTAAGTACCTTGCTCAAGTCTCCACAGAAAATAAGTAGAGGAGCCAAGATTTACACACAGGTAGAACTTGACTTCAAAGAAGCCCTTGCACTACTACATTCTATGGCATTGGATATATGATAAAAAGATTTTCCTGGCCGGGTGTTGTGGCGCACGTTGTAGTCCTAGTACTAGGGAGGCTGAGACAGAAGGATTGCAGGCTTGCAGCCAACCCCAGCTACTTAGTAAGGCCTTCTGCAACTTGGTGAGACCCTGTTTCAAAATAAAGAATAAAAAATAGGATTGGGGTGTAGCTTGGAAGTAGAATGCCCCTGGGTTCAATCCCAGTACCACCACCAAAAAAAAAAAAAAAAAGATTTTTCTTTAGGAAATTTTAAATTTTTAAAAGAGAAAGACCAGCTATGGTGGCATATGCTTATAATCCCAGTACGTGGGAGGCTGAGGCAGGAGGATCACAGGTCCTCAGCCAGTCTCAGAAACTTAGCAAGGCCCTCTCAACTTAGTGAGACCCTTTTACAAAATAAATAAAATTGGGCTGGGGGCATCGTTCAGAGATAGAATGCCTCTAGGTTCAATCCCTAGTACTACACACACACACAAAAAAAAAAAAAAAAAAAGAGAGAGAGAGAGAGAAACCAAACTGTCCATAAGTCACTGCACTCTTATCTATATTTTTATATAAGAGTAATATTTGTATGGCCAGGAAAGCCAAATGACTCTGAAAGATAATCAAATGTAAATGAGTATCTTTATATCTGTCCCTTCCCAAGTCACCATTAATAGACGTGTTTTAATTCTTCAGGAAGAATTATCTGTGCATACAGCAGGTTGCATAAGATTTGAAGATTTATTTACACAAAAGCAGACATACAACGCGGCACCCGCTGTTCTGCATCTTGTTTTTCTCGCCTAATAACCGGTCTTAGAGGTCTTTTCACTCCAGTATACCCAGGTTCACCTCACTCCTTTGCATGATGCAGAGTGGTCACCCAGCTGCTGCACCAACTCATTTCACCAGGGGCCACTGATGGACAATGAGTTTATCTTTTTGGATGCACATGAGCAGGATAAACTCCTAGCAATGCAGTTTTCTTTCTATGCCTGTAGTAGCAATTTTTACTAACTCTATTTGCCTGTCTGTTTCCACAAACCCTTACCAGAACACATATTACAATTGCTTTTTGCCAGTGTGATATGTTATGAGTGAGATTATGTAACTTTTCATGTTTATTGACCATTGTCTCTTCTTTCTTTTTCTGTCATCTGCCTGTTCATGTCCTTTGCCTATTTTTCTGTTAGTATTTTTAATTTAATTTGCATGAGCTTTTGGTAAAATAAGGAAATTAGCCTCTTATCATATGCTGTTAATTTTCCCATAAGCAGTTTTAAATAATTAGTCTACTAATACAAATTAGTCAGTTCTAAATACTTAATTCTTAACTCTTCTTTTGCTTCCAAATGTTTATATATGTGTTTCTAAGTATATGGCAGCTCTATTAATAGAATGTCAATCACAATGAAATAATTTCTATGTTTATAAGTTGGAATTGTACCTACAGCTTTTCAAGAAGTCTTCTGAAATGGGAAAAAAAAAAAAGTGTATATATGTCTTCAGTCAACTTATTCTGCTTCTGATCAAATATTTCCTTTCTGAGAGAAGCACCTAAAGGGGTTAAAGGCAGTAGTTTGAGAAAACTAAAAGGAAAGCCCTTTTTTAGTTGTGAACCTTTCCTTGTGCTCCTCGGCTGGAACCCAAGACCTTTGCAGTTAAAAGTTCTTCCTACCCATCTACTTTAGAATAGCTCATTTTAAGCCGGGTGTGGTGGTGCACGCCTGTAATCCCAGCATTTGGGAGGCTGAAAACAGAGGATCCGGGTTCGCAGCCAGCCTCAGCTACTTAGTGAGGCCCTCCGCAACTTAGTGAGACCCTGTTTCAAAATAAATAATAATAATAAAAAATAGGGCTGGGGTGGAGCTCTGAGGTAGAATGCCCCTGGGTTCAATCCCCATTACCGGAAGAAAAAAAAAGAATAGCTCATTTTAATAGTGTCTGCTATAATTGCGTATTCACTGCTCCAGCTGCTTCTCTAGAGCTGTGCTTGGCTTCAGTGAAAGTGGCTCCTCTTTCCTCCCTAGAGGCCTTTAAAGAAAAGAGCCCGAGTAACTGCGTGTGTGCTGGCGTCAGGGAGGAGTTGGGAGATCGAGGAGTGGGGAACTAACTTTCTTTCTTTCTCTCTCTCTCTCTCTTTCTTTTTTTCTGCTCTATTTGAGGTGGGGATATAGATGGTCAATCTGAATTAATTTGCTAGCTTTGCAATGACAGAGGACAACAGAGGGTTTAGACCTACTTAAATTGGTGGTTTAGAGTGTTTAATACAGTTTGGTAGATGGCAGGGTTGCTCTGTTCTCAGAGTTCCGGGATGTTATGACCTACAAGGACTCAGTAGTATCCTGAAAGCAGGCAAAAATAATAACCTCCTGAGACCTGATTGCAAGCAGTGTTATAAAAATAAACCTAACAAAGATGTATGCTTACAATGTATGAATAAAAATAAAAATTAAAAAATAAATAAATAAAATAAAAATAAGTCTAAGAGCTGGGGATGTAGTTCAGTGGTAGAGGGCTTGTTTAGTAGCATATATTAGACCCTGGGTCCAATCCTTAGGATTGAAAAAAGAGAGGAAAGGAGAGGAGTTCTTTTCCAGTTCTTTCCTTCCATAAAAATAAGCCTGGTTATCAGTTTGGCACTTATTCTTTTTGTTCCATTTTTTCCTTCTCTAATTCCCTGGCCTTACCATTATTTCCTGGCCTTACGCATGGAGTGCTTATGACTCTAATATTACAAAGAGAAGCAACACCTCTCGAGAGTCCAGCGGTACTATCAAACAAAAAGTACCAGAACTTCTGGAAGCCATCAGGCATAGCTTCTCTATAACTGGAAAAGTGCCTTCTGCTGCAGGATGCTTAGTGTCCAGGAGTTTAGCACCACGAATCCTTGGAAGGTCATCACATTCATCCTCCCTGTTCAGCCCAGGAATCCTGCCCACCAGGCCAGGCTGCTGATGGAAGACAAAGACAGGGCTGATGAGGATGACTTGGAATTGCACATTTTTATAACCCTTTCAGCTTCTCAAGCACATCTTTCAGTGGCTGAATGGTTTCCCATGCTTCATCCGAGTATTTTCAATGGCATCAGAGATTTGCCAACTGGCAGGTGGGGCAAGAACTGTCTTGACCACAAATATCCTCAAGTCTCTATGGATATGAAGTATGTTTTTAAATATGGAGTCTTTTAATTGTGCATATTCTTTGACTTACAACTTTAGTTTTAGGAATTTACAGAGATCATCAAGTAGATGAATATATAACTTTGTATGCTCAAGGATATCCACTGAACATTAGCCTGTGTTTAAGAGCCTGGTTCTGGGAACAGATGACCTAGCTTCCAGTCCTCTTATTAGTTGTCTCACCTTATATATGTTATTCATTGTCTGTCTGTCTCATCTATTAAGGGACTGATTATTGTCTCTACTTCATAGTGTCTATATTATCATGAGAAATAAATGGGTTAAGGCCAGGCATGTTGGCGCACGCTTGTAATCCCAGTACTTGGGAGGCTGAGACTGGAGGATCTCAGCCTTCAGCCTCAGCTACATAGTGAGGCCCTCCACAACTTAGTGAGACCCTGTTTCCAAATAAAAAATAAAATAGGTCTGCAGGCGTAGCCTAGAGGTAGAAGGACACTGGGTTCTATCCCCAGTATCACACACACACACACACACACACACACACACACACACAATGAGTTAATATGTAATAGGTGCTTAGAATGGTTTCTGGCATATAGTGTCTGTTTCTAGTAATAGAAAAATAGAAAAGCCTACATATTTTTTGATTTCATGAAAATATGATATGTTTTAAATGTGCTAATAGAAAAGAAACAAGTAGGTTATATAATAATGTAAGCTGAATAGTTGCATATGAAAGGTTAACTATAGTTATTTTTGGTGATATAATTATAGACAGTATTTTCCTTTATTGACCATTGCTAAATTTTCTTTCCTTTTTTTTTTTTTTTTTTTTTTGTGTGTGTGTGTGTGTGTGTATGTGTGTGGTACTGGATATTGAGCCCAGGGCCCTTCTACCTTTGAGCTACACCCCCAGCCAATTTTATTTTTTTGTTTTTGAAACAGGGTCTCGCTAGGTTGGTGAAAGTCTCACTAAGTTGTTGAGGCTGACCTCAAACCAATTATCCTCCTGTTTCAGCCTCCCAAGTACTGGTATTATAGGAGTGCACCACGATGCTTGATGGTCATTGCTAAATTTTCTACAAAACAAATATATATTATATATATTGCCTTTTTAACCTCGACAGAATAATAATAATAATAGTTAACATTTATTTATTTATAGCTTATGATGGATCAGGTACTTTTCTAAGCTATATATTATGCATATATTGTTACAATAACCCTGTGAATCAGTTGTTATGGTTATCATTGTCACTTCATAGATGAGGAGACAGAGGTACAAAGAGGTGAAGTAAATTGCCTTAAGTTTTCCATCTGGGATTTGCCTGACTCCAAGCCATCTGTCTCAGGTTCTGTGTTTACGTTGTGCTCTCTGTGTATAATAGTAACCCAGAAAAACTATGTTGACCTGCAGAACTTGCAACAATGCCCTACTTTCGCATGCAGTATTTGTTTTGTTTTGTTTGTGGTACTGGGGATTGAACCCAGGGGCATTCTACCTCCAATCTACACTCTAGCCCTATTTTTTTAATTCTTTATTTTGAAACAGGATCTCACTAAGTTGCAGAGGGCCTCACTAAATAGCTGAGGCTGGCTGCAAACCTGTGATCCTCCTGTCTCAGCCTCCCAAGTACTGGGATTACAAGCGTGTGCCACCACACCTGGCTTAATAAATCATATTTTTTTAAATCATAAACTGAAATAGTTGTGAAGTAGAATACACATTTTTTCACTATCTTTGTCATTCAGGTAGTTCTGAATAGTGCTGCAAGGCACTTTGTGTCTTCTAATCTTTTTCAGATGTGCAGAAGATTAGATAGAAAAGTCCTGGGACAAAGTGACCTTAGGCCCTGCAAATACATGAGTCAATATATTGAGTTCCAGTAGCAATAAAATATAGAACAAAGTTATCCCTTAAGCTCAGAAAACATAATTAATGCAGATCAAAGGCATCTGGAGGTAACAATGGATTTTCAGCAATTGTCTATTTCTGTTCTAGAATTTCTGTTTTTATGCAGACAGTTAAATTATAATTCATGGGTTTTTTTGCATATCTCTTAAGGAATGAAAAGTAGGTGTTTCTGAGTAATAATTTCACATTAGAAAATACCTTAAACCCAGTAGCTACAACCACAGGATCTATTTTTGAAAATTGCCCACCTTTATCACTTAATAACCAACCTGATAGTTTGCCTGCAGACAAAGCCTGTTAAATTAGGCAGTCAGGAACGGCATGTGTCTGGACTGCACTAGCAATCATGAATCCTGGAGACTGTAAAATACCACAATTCATCCAATGCAGTACTCAGAAGCAACTAATTAAGTTCAGAGAGCTTTAGGAATTCCTTAAATCATTAGAAAATGTCTCTACAATCCAGAAGGAATTGCTGGTCTGGGTCTTGATAAATTGCCACCCTGGTCATCCCTAAATTCTGCTGGGAGCGAGGAGTCACAGCTGTTACCTGCCAAGGGGGTCATGCTTGATCTCTTTCCAAGAAGAGGCTGGATTTCCCGAGGGGTTTTGGAAGCTAGAAGAGGGATTTTTTTTTTCTTTGCCTTTCCTTGGCCCACGGTTTCCCAAGAGGCATTTGTTTACCAGTGGGTTGAAATCTGGCTGCATCCTGCACCTATGGCTCCTCTTGGCCTGTTAGGGAAGCGGTGATACACAGTTGATTTTGGAACATCTCAGTTCCCCTGCTTCCTCCCACTGCCTTCCTGAAGACAAGAATCCAGATGAAGCTCGGCTCAGTATCAGAGAAGTGGTCTGAAGTTTAATGTTTAATGCTTGCCAAGAATTTTTTTTTCAGTACTGGAGGTTGAACCCAAAAGGATTTTATCTCTAGGCTATACCTTCTACTTTTTATTATTATTATTATTATTATTATTATTATTAATATTAAACAGTTTTGCCAAGTTTCTGAAGGTTTCACTAGGTTGCTGCTGAGGCTAACCTCAAACCTGTGATCCTCCTGTTCAGTCTCCCAAGTACTAGGATTACTGGCATATGCCACCATGCCTGACTAGCTGTTAAGATTAAATGGAGCCAGGAGACTCTTAGCAACCTAGTAAGATCTTGTTTCAAAACAAAAAATAAAAAGGGCTGGGGGTGTGTATAGCTTGGAGGCAGAATACCCCTGGGTTCAATCTCCTGTAACCACCCCCCCCACACACAAGGTTAAATGAAATAAGAATAGAAAGCACCTCATACAGGGCCTAGGACCTAAGAGGCTCTTTAAGTTGTTGTTATTATGATAACTAATGTTTACTGCTTGTGAGAAACTCTGGATTTAGATTATTCAGATTATCCTCAACTCAGAAATGGAAGCTGGCTCTCTGGCTTCTTGACTGAAAAAAATTACAAATTATGTTATCAGAGTTGAGTGACAAAGTCAATTAAAATTGTATATCTAGCTGGGCATGGTGGCACATGCCTGTAATACCAGTACTTGGGAGGCTGACAGGAGGATCTCAGGTTCAAGACCAGCACGCAATAACTTAGCAAAACTCATTTTCAAAATAAAATAGGGCTGGGGTATAGCTCAGAGGTAGAACGCCTTGTGTTAGATACCCAGTACCACACACACACACACACACACACACACACACACACAGTATATCTAGATTTATTTTCCAAAAGCACATGGATTTTCATCTTTCTTTCTAAAGGTCCTCTTTTACTTCTAAAGGTCCTTTTCACTTCTTCCATTCTCTCTAGCTTCATCCACCCTCCCCTTCTCTCCCCTCCCCAGGCAATCTATGGACATATTTCCATTACTGCTATTTCAGAGCTACACCCTTTTTATTAAAATGAGTTTATTCTGTTCTCCCATGCAGCTTATTTTTGTTATAATCACACACTCAATTCTCGTCTTCACTCAAAAGGTACTGTGATCTTCATAAACTAATGGACAACCCCAGCCCAAAGCTGCAATTCCATATTTGAGGATAATTCACAAGTCACTGTATTTGGAATTGTTGATTTCCTGCTCTTGATTAAGGTTTTATAGAAAATCTGAAGCTGCAATCAGAGGAAGTGAAACCTGTAATCAGAGGGTGTGGGGTCCAGCAGCTGCCAGAGGAGCCTGGGCTTTCCTCCTGACTGCTTCTAACCGGTTGACTATCTCAGGACCTTACAACCAAATGTGCCAAATTCAACTCAGACCGGCTGACTACAGGAGCCCCAAGATAAACTCTCATAAACGGAAAAGAATGCTTTTCCTTTTCTTTATACTTTGGGCTTGCACATCGTCATTGATTGACAGCCTGACCCAGGGAGACCGATGATACTTGCCCAGCTTGGGTCACTGTTGACAGTCTGCTGGAAGGCTGGCATCTGTGTGCAGCCACCCTGCCTGTGCTTCTAACCTGTGTTCAAGAAACGATGTCCTGGTGCTTGTGCTTCTCCTATTTGAGGGAACACTGGCAGCATGGAAGCTCTGGAACTTTGGCACTGCCGGAGACAGAACGCCAGTGCAGGCAGCAGGGAGCCAGGCAGGCCCCTGGCACCACGTTCTCTGGCCTCCTTTTTTCATGCTTCTCTCTCCCCTGGTGTTTTGCAGGCAGTGAAGCTGACTTTAGCTCCTCCAGCAGCACGGGCAGCATTTCGGCTCCTGAAGTCCATATGTCTACCACCGGAAGCAAGCGGCCCTCTTTCACACGCAAGTAGGCACTGTCTCCTTCTCTGTAATTAAGATGCTTTGCCCAAGTGACCTGTACCTTGTGTTTCTACAGAGCTTCCCGGATTTTTGTCCATTTGTGGTTTGTTATTATTCAGTGGGGCTTTTTTGTCTTGTGTTCCCTCCTCTACCTCACTTTCTGTGGTCACGTGGCTCAGGCTGGTTGGTCCCCCATGGCTGTCTCCATTCAGCCCTGGGCTCTGTGTCCACTCACCCGCCCCCACACTCTCACCTGTCCACTCACCTGGGTTTTAAGCTAGTACTCGCACACTTCCCACCGCCGCTCCTTAGTGAGCCTCTCCTTGCTGAGCTGTGAAGCTCCTGAACTCACCCTTTCTTTCCCCTAGCTGGGCTTCTGTTTTGTGTCTTTGTGAAGGAAGCAGTTACTCCTCACATTTCCCTGAAGAAGGAGGGAGGAAAGTGTCAAGTCCATAGGCGTGGGTGGCCACTACTGCCACTGCCGGAGGCAACAGAGCCAAGTAGCTGACTGTGTGAGCTCTGGGGCCAGGATGCCTTGGTTTGAAAGCCAGCGCCACCATCTCTAGGCTGCGTAGCCCTGAGCAAGCTGCTGAGCTTCTCTAGACCTCCGTCTCCTCATCTGTAAAATAGAACTGTAGTGATACCAACCACAAAGGGTTTCTAGTTGACTCAGAGCTTGGAACACATTAACCGTAGTCAGGCATCACCCTTGATGTTATTTGAATTGAGGGAGAGGACTGTGAGAAATCAGAAGCCACCAATCACATTTAGTGTGGGGAGGGGTGAGTCCCAGGATTCTGTACCTGCCACCAGGGTCATTTTCATTCAACAAGTATCCATTGAGCATTTACTATGAGGTAGAGACTGGAGATAAGGCAGCAGCAAAACTCTGTGAAAGCTATATTCCTTCTAGTAGGGCACAAAAGATACATAGGTTAATACTATGATTATTTTTAAACCATGCAGGGAAAGGGTGTAAGGAGAATGGGACTTGTACATTTTAGGTGGGCTGGTCCCAGGAGGCCTCAGTACTGGGTAAGCTGGAGCAGGGACCAGAAGGGAGTGACAGAGTGCCCACACCACCTGGGGCCATTTGTCCTCTCACTTTCTGTATTCATTTTATTATTTTTGTATGTGTGTGTGGTACTGGGGATTGAACCCAGGAGCATTCTACCTCTGAGCTATACCCCCAGCCCTTTTTAATTTTTGTTTTGAAACAGGGCCTCACAAAGTTGCTGAGAGTCTCACTAAGTTGCTGAAATTGTCCTCCTGTTTCAGCCTCTCCAGTACTGACATTACAGGTGTGCACCACCACTCCTGGCTTGTCCTCTGACTTTAAGTAACTTGACTGCCTTGTGCCTGTGCCATAGAGTCCAAATTTATAAAAAGGTGTTGGAATATATGATTTTCAAGATCCCTTCCTGGAGAGAAAACATTTATATTCTAGAAGTTTGTGTTTCCAGAAATCAGCAAGTAAATATTTCCTATTCCTCTTGGATAAAGAGAAGGTTTGGCTGATGTTTATAAAGAGACCTGAGACATCTCCTGTACACAGTACTTACTGTTAAAAACAAAGCTGAAGTCAGACAAACTTATAAAGAAAAAAGTCAAGTCCACAGTTAAAAAAAAAAAAAAAAAAAAAAAAGCACCATTGCTCTATCCCCAAGCAATAAAGTGACTCTGGAATTGTATAAATTAGATATTACTAGCTCTGCGAATTGGCCATTTATCTAACCCACTCGGGAAATCTGTGACTATCCCTGGTACAGGGTATCAAAATATATTGGCCAAAAAATAGGAAACCTATTTTATTACGCATTTTAAAAGAATCTGGGTCTGTGATTAAATTCCAGGGTCATGTCAATAATATATAAAGAAAATTTCCAGTTTGGAATTCATGATCATAAATTTATATATATGTATATATGAATGAACTGGAGAATGAACCCAGGGGCATTCTACCTCTGAGATACACCCCCAGCCCTAGTTTTTATTTTGAAACAGGTCTCACTAAGTTGTGGAGGGTCTCACTAAGTACCTGAGGCTGGCCATGAACCTGAGATCCTCCTGCCTCAGCCTCCCAAATACTGAGATTACAAACGTACACCACCATGCCTGGCCAAAAATTGATGTATTAAACATAAATAAGACAGTTGAATGTGATTATGTGCAAATCAGATATGTGCTTATACCAAAACCTACTTTAGCCAACCAATAATGGACCTCAAATACTTAATAACAATTAATGGTTGGAAAATTGAAAATGGCCCCTTGCTTTTCTTTATCTGACCCAAGCACAGAGTGGCATCAGTGGATTTCAGCGATAGAATAGCTCAAGCATTTTACGGATTCCTTTAGATGGGCCGGGTATCCCTGCCAAACTCTGGAGCAGCTTGAGACCTTTTTAATTGGCTGGTTCCTCTTGTGGCAGAGGAAGGTTAGCGGAAACATTTGGTGAAGGAATTGGAAATGTGAGGGGCAGGTGGAATTGGTGAGAATATTTTTGACAGGTGACTTTAAGAAAACCTTAGAGGCTTACAAATCATCTCATCTTCAGGGAGACCCACTCTGCTGCTATTCCTAAGAATTCTCTTTCTTAAACTATAACACTAATCTGTTCAGAAGCAGAAAGGAGTGAAAGGAAGAAAAACAACTTGGAATTTGGAGTCAGACAAACCTGGGCTTAAGATCAACCTCCATTGTTTATGAGCTGTGTGACTCCAAGCCTCTGTTTCCTATTCTGTAAAGTGGGATAATAATAGCATCCTCATTGCATTAAGTGAGCTGATATATATCCATTGCTGGATAAGGTGCCCAGAACTTACTAGTAGGGCCATTTTTTTTTTAGTAGTTGTAAAGGTCAGAAAATTGACATGCTGCTACTGATAATTATGATTATGATGATGCTGATTCTATTGTCTCTTGAGCTACATAACCAAGTACCACCGAGCAGGTGGACTGTAGAAATTTCTTCACTCACAATTCTGGAAACTAGAAGTTCAAGATCAAGGTGTCAGCAGGCTTGGTTTCCTCTAAGGCTTCTCTCCTTGTCTTGTAGATAGCCATCTTACAGTCGTCCCTCAATACATGTCTCTGTCAACAATTATTTTATTTTTAAAGATACCTGTTAAATTGAATAAGGGCCTACCTTAACTGCTTCATTTTAAATCAGTTACCTCCTTAAAAGCCCAGTCTCCAAACACAGTCACATTCAGATGTCTTGGGCTTCGATATTTGAACTTAGTGGGATATAGCTCAGAGGTAGAATGCCAGTGAGTTCAATTCCCAATAACACACACACACACACACACACACACACACACACACACACACACTAGCAGGATAACCCATTTCCTGACATATGTGTGAAGACAATTACACTTCAGTAATATTTTATAGCTTGAAGAGTGTTTGCTTTATCCTCTATAATAGATGAGTTCCCATGAATTCTTCCTGTAATTTAATTTGTCACAAATCACACACCTTGATGCTTCATTGTCCTATTAACATTAGTGGAGAATTTTTCAGGTAATAACTGATATATAGTCAGTATCTGATACACCTGTTTATAGGCTGGAAGCAGTTTATTCCATGTGTGTGAAGTAGGAGACATTTCTGTAGTTAAAAAGAGATCTGTGTTTGAATCTCAGCTCAGCTGTGTGTTCTTGGACCAGAGTCTCGATTACTTTGTATGTCAATGGGAGCTACATAGGATGATGGTCAAGTGAAATGAAAGAGAGTTCATAAAGTATCTGGACAGCACTAGGGTCACAGAAGGTCCTCAGTGAAAGTTAGCACAGCATAGAATTCCCTGGGTCAAAATTAGGGGGAACTGTTTATGTTCTCTCCTAACTGGTAATAGTTAATCTTTTATATTTCTTGTAGTTACATTAAGAAATAGTCAGGCTGGCTGATGTCTGGCTTAGAAGTGAAGCATACAGAAGAAAGTCCAAGCCAGAGTACATGTTTTTTCAGCTCTTCACAAAGTTCTTCCCACTCCTGGGCTGCTGAAGTCAGTTGGTCCCAAAGCCATCAGCCCATCTGTTCCATATAAAGTGTCCCCTTTGCATGCAAAGGAAAGAGAACCCATTTGGATGATTTCAAGAGGAAAAAACTTTTGACTTTAGAATTTGGTGGTTTCATTTATGTGTGATTTGCTGGGTTGACAGATAGTTGAAATTATATTGGATTTTAAATAGTAATTGTGGTTATGATGCCAAGTCTACCCGTACATACACTCCAGTTCACATTTACACATACTTCTCATTGAGATGTGTCTATTGGAAAGAGCTATAAGTAGAATTGCAAACAGAAGGGATTGTCAAAAAGAGTACTACCATACGAAAGGAACCTTCTTCCTCTTCATTTTTTGTAATGCCATTGAGTAATAAAACTAAAACTGTTATCCTACTTAAATAATTTCAGCATTCTCAAGATGCTTCCCGACACTAGTAGGTGCCAAATCTCTGGAACTTAGATTAGTAGGAACATCCAAACAAGTTGATCTTGAAATACTAGCCTACAGTTGAGCTGTTCTTAGCTTTCCAAATGCACTTACGTAGCCAGGCTTGGTGGCCCATACCTGGAATTTGAAGGCGGCTGAGACAGGAGGATCGCAGGTTCAAGGTCAGCCTCAGCAACTTAGCAAAACACTGTTTCAAAATTAAAAAATAAAATAAAATAAGGTCCAGAGTGTAGTTTAGAGGTCAGATGTTCCTGGGTTCATTCCTTAGTACGTTCCCCAAATAATACACTTACATACATGCCTTTTTAAAATTATATTTTCATATCAACTCTGAGGAAAACAGGAAAAGGTAGGGGTGTGTGTGTGTGTGTGTGTGTGTGTGTGTGTGTGTGAGAGAGAGAGAGAGAGAGAGACAGAGAGACAGAGACAGAGAGAGAGAGAGACAGAGAGACAGAGAGAGAGACAGAGAGAGAGAAGGGGAGGGGAGAGGAGAGGGGAAAGGAAGAGGGAGGGGAAGAAAGAGAGAAATAAATAGCTAAGTTCCTAGTAAGTGGCAGTACCAGGACACAAATCCAGTTCATTCACCCAGCAGTCATTTGGAGAATACCTACCATGTGTCAGAAGTAGTGGGAATATAAAAGAACAGGCTGCTGTGTTCCTGCCCTCAAGGGCGCCCAGCTGAGCCAGCAAGACAAGCAGACATGCAGTGGCGATGGTGCAGTGGTGATACCTTGTGACAAGTTCCATGATGACAATTGGCAGAGGACTAGGGAGCACCAAGGAGTGGTGCCTGCCCTGGCCTAGGGAAGGAATAATTCTGAAGAGGCCACTTGCAGCAGTGTCCCATCTTTTGGCTTTGAAGTTGGAGGCATCTGGTATCCAGGGGCTTAGGGAAGGGAGCAGGAGACCATGCTAGGCACAGGAAAGTGTAAGTTCAAAAACATAAGGATGATCATGAGCTTGGATCCTTCCAGAAACTGTAAGTGGTTTTGGAACCAAGAGTGGAGTTTGAGGAAGGAAGGCAGGCTGGTGAAGGACAGGTTGGAAAGGGTGGTGGGTTGAGCCTTGTGAGCCATTTTAAGGAGTCTGGCCTTTCAGTGAAGAAGCACTGAAGGACTGGAGGAGGACAGTGGTATTCACATATCTTATTTATGTATTTATTTTTGTAGCTCTGTCTGGGAATTGAACGTAGGGCATTCTACCTCTGAGCTACACCCCCACCTTTTTTTCTTAGGCCACTCCAGCCACACATCAGCCTTCTGCTGGAGGGGACAAAGCAAGAGGAAGGGAAACCAAGAGGGGGCTCTTGCCATATTTTTGTTAGTTAGATGGAAAAGGTTGTGTTAAGTCACCAGGGATGGAAAGAAAAGGAAAAAAATTAAATGTTAAAATTATAGATTTGATCCATTTAGGTGGCTTCTGTCCTGTATTTTCCTCCTCTCCTGTGGACAGTCCCCATTCCTGCCATCCTTCAAATGAACCATTTTCTTACCCCAACGTGAACCAAACCCAAATATGTCCCAATCCAAACAGGTGTGCTAAGACAAAAACCACACCTTCAAAACTGCCTCCAAGATGAACCTAAGCCAGTCAGTATTTTACATGATGTGTGCTCTTAACAGGCAATTGGATTTGATCCAAAATATGCTGGTCAGAAATTACTGAAAAGAACAGCAGAGGAAGAGATCACTTGTGCTAATGATACCAGGAGAGAAACTATTAGGCAGATGAGAAAAGGGCCGCTCAGGAGGACAGTTCACATTAGTAATTAGATTGCCACTTTCAACTCCATGGACTGAATTTCCTTCATGATAACTAGCTCTAGGAAGGAATAAAACATTGGCACTCGGACATCTGTAGCCACGAGGATTCTAACATTTGTCACGTTCTTCTCCCAGCCGAGGTCCCCATGGGCGGAGTAATGGAGCTTCATCACACAAGGCTGGCAACAGTCCACCGTCCCCACGGGAAAAGGACCTTCTGTCCATGCTGTGTAGGAATCAGCTGAGCCCCGTTAATATCCATCCCAATTACGCCCCGTCTTCCCCCAGTAGTAGCAACTCGGGCTCTTACAAAGGAAGCGACTGCAGCCCTGTCATGAGGTGAGTCTGGCCCCCCTCTTAATCCATGCATAAATTATACAACCCTTGATGCCCTGCCTTTTTCTGTAGTTAGACACTTTCCTTTCCCACACTCAGCTAATCCTTGAAGGATTGCTGCAGAAAGAGCACAAACTGCATTTCTAACAAGGTCCTGGAGTGCAGTCTGAACAGTTGCTGGATAGGGAGGGGAAATAGCGCAGTGGCAGGAGGAGGGATATACACACTCATTTCCCTCAGCACAGGGAGGAATCATACATGTGCTGATTCATTCATTCCAACCTCAAATGTTTACTGAGTACCGGGCACTGTGTTAAGCACTGGGAATAGAACAGTAAACGGAAATGGCCTTTGTGCTCACTGCCCAGAAGAGAAGAGATTCATTAACCATCTAATGACAATAATGAATTAAGATTACTCTGCAGGCACCTGTTGCTATCCGATTGTAAAAAAGGTGAAGAAGGAGGTCCGAGTGAGGCTGGAGAGATCTGGAGGTCTCCCCATGAGGTTGGAAGAGCATGAAAAGAGTTAATAATAAGGAGTGGGGAGGATTGTGGAGCAGGAAAAAGGAACTGCACATCTGAAGGGGCCAGAGAGGAGGCCTGAGGGCTGGGGGCTGGACTCAGGCCATCTTGGAGGGAGAGCAGGAGGCCAGCAAGCACAGTGGCTTGGAGGGAGGCCAGAGGCAGGGAGGGAGCTGGCAGCCCTCTCCTCTAGCCTTCTTCCTTCAGGGTGTTCCTGTTCCCATTAGTCAGCTCTCCTTCAGCAGGGATGCCCAGCTCGGCCAGGCCTGAGAGGGGCCAACATTCCAGCGGGGGCTGTGTTTGGAGAACACTAAGCGCCTCTCTCACAAATCACCCTGGTGAGAGTGGAGTGGCCTTGTTCCCTTCAAAAGAAGGAACTTTCCATTCCTACTCACGCCAGGAACTAGTTTCAGAACAATTGGAATTCGACTGTGACAGCAGGATCTTTAGGCAGCGGCACATTGTGTGGAAACGTGGGTCATCTTGCTCCTTTCCTTCCCGCCTGACCCTGCCCATTTATTGTCCTTTATTGTAAGAGCCTGTTACTCTGAACTGGCAGCCCCAGCCTGTGGACAATTGTGCATTAATTTATGCAAGATCACTCCTGAGACATAGAAAATCCTCCCTCTCTGTGGTTCCCACCTCTCCACCAACACACACCTCGATTTTCCAAGTGATTAACAGTCTAAGATTGACAGGAATATCAGTCTACTCTCTGAAATGAGCTCGTCTGTTACTGAGGTGTAAGACCCTGACACAATTCCTTCTCAAGCTGTCAGCTGCATGTCTTAGTTGAGGATGCTGCAGCAACTTACCATAGATCGGGTGATCTATACACATCAGCAATGTCTTCTCACGGTTCTGGAGACTGGAAATCTGAGGTCACACTGCCAGAATGGTAGGTTCTAGGGAGGGCTCTCTTCTGGGCAGCAGACTGCCTGCCAACTGCTCTTTCCTCACAAGGGAGAAAGACCAGGCTAGTGAGCTCTCTGGAGTCTCTTTTACAAAGGCACAACATCTATTCCTATGTATGTATTTATTTATGTATTTTATTTGGTACTAAGGATTGAATCCAGGGACATTCTACCTCTGAGCCACACCCCCACCCCTTTTAAATTTTTTATTTGGAAACAGGGTCTCGCTAAGTTGCTGAGGGTCTTGCTAAATAGCTGTGGCTAGCCTGGAATCTGTGATCCTCCGGTCTCAGCCTCCCAAATACTGGGATTACAGGCATGTGCCACCGCACCTGTCTGGCACAAATTCCACCATCCAGGGCTCTATCCCCATGACCTCATCATCTCCCACAGACCCTAGCTCCAAATCATGCTGGGGGTTAGGATTCAACAAGTGGATCTTGACAGGACATAGACAATCCACAACACTGGGTTATTTTTCCTTCTATAGAAAAGGAAACAGGGCAAAAGGTAACATCTTATTTCTTGGATTATTTCAGGCGGACTGGAAGGTACATGTCTTGTGGAGAAAATCATGGCGTCAAAGCCCCCAATCCAGAGCAGTACCTGACTCCTCTGCAGCAGAAAGAAGTGACTGTGAGGCACCTGAAGACCAGGCTGAAGGAATCTGAGCGCCGGCTTCACGAAAGGTGAGGCTGAGGCCCCGTGCAGTGTGGCTTAGGACAGCTTTGATTTTTCCCATAAAATGATATACGAACCCAAACTATGTAGAAAAATAGAAAAGAAAAAATTTAACTTCTGATAAATTTCTTTAGTTGGTCTCTGAGCAGAACCACTGCATGCGATTTAGCTGTTTCAGGAGTTCAGGTGGCCTAGTAGGAGGGGCCCTCTGTATATTTTGGAGTGTGGACAGCTTTGACATGAAGAATTGGGTGTGTGCATGACTATTTTTAAATGGCAGAAACATTCGCAGGAGCAAATTCCGTACTTCCAACAAAATGGGTCATGCAGTGGCCCCATCAAACCCTGTTTCTCTCTGCAGGAGAATAGATGCCCACGTACATTGTGATTCCTGCAAGCTATTTCTGTGCTGAAGGAAGAGGTTCATTATTCTTGGCCAAGTGTTAAGGTTAAAAAAGCCCATGCTTGAGAGAGATCTTATCTCAGACAGAAGAGACCTTTGACATCTTGGGAGCAAGCCAGTTTTTCTGCTTGGTGGTTTTCCCCTGGAATATTTTGGTACAGACTAACAGAACTCTTAACTAGGGGAGCTGCAAGCCCAGGGCAAGGGTGGTGTTTGCATTCTCCAGGGGCCTAGGTCTGATTCCACACAGTCCCATCTCTGCTGCCTTGAGGATAGAGGGAAGACTCAGTAACCTTGATTGACACAACCTTGGGCAGATATGGTCCAGGATATGAGAAGGTGTTTTTCACCTTCCACATTAATTTGATTCTTCACCTGTTTTTTGAGACCCCAAATCACCTCTGGGGTGAATCAGATCCTACTTTCTGTAAATTTTTGGACTGTGATTTGAGGAATCCATGGGAAGTTTGTGCACTCATGGAAGGGGGAGGCATGAGAAAGCAGCAGAACTTGGGAAAACATTCAATCCTAAACTTAAAGAAGCAGTACTAATCTCTTCATATAGATGAGGATCCCGACTATCTTGTATTCCTCTCCACAAAGAATATGAAGATATATATTTGCTTTGACTATGGAGAAATTATATGCAAGAAAGAATTTCTTGACAGAGAACTTGAAATAGGTTCCTATGAAAGATCCCCCAAAATAGGACAAACTGGCACATGGCTATAATCCCAGTACTTGGGAGGGTGACATAGGAGGATTGCTGGTTCAAGATCAGATTCAGCAACTTAGTGAGACCCTGTTGTTTCAAAAATAAAATATACAGAGGACTAGGGGTGTAGGTTGGAGGTAAAACACCCCTGGGTTCAATCCCCAATACTATATATATATATATATATATATATATATATATATATATATATATTACAGATTATATTATATTATATATTATATTATAATATATAATATTATATATTATATATTATAATATATAATATTATATATTATATATTATAATATATAATATTATATATTATATTATATATATATATATTACATATATATATATATAATATATATATATATATATATATATATATATTACAGATTTTCCTTAGTATGGGACAGATTCAGTCATCTTGAAGAGTAAGCAACTTTTCACAAAGTTCTTGTAACATGCAACATTTTATGATTTAAAAGTTTTTAATTATCCTTGGAATATAATCAGATCAGTTTTGGAAAGCTAAAACTTATTTCAGCTTCTGTCTTTCATAGGTAATTTAAAAAGAAATGTGCATACCTTCCACAACTGTTCATCAGTATTATGAAAGAGTATGCTATAGAGATAAAAGCAGGCTAGGAGACTAATAAAACTTCAAATATTAAGTATGCAGTAGAGAATAATGCTTGTAAAGTACTTAGTACAGTGCCTGATGCATAGTGAGTACTCAAAAAAAGGGGGGGGACAATGATAGCTATTTCGATTGTGATTCTGATCACTAGTATTACTTTTAGCTATTTTACAATCAAATTAAATTACTTTTAGCTATTTTACAATAGCTAAAATTTAAAATTTTAAAAAATTTTTTAGCTATTTTACAATCAAACTAAATTACTTTTAGCTATTTTACAATCAAAGGCATCAGGCTGTGTGTCAGAATTGCTAGTCTTCTGGTTCAGAGTTGACACTGTTCTCAACCGTGCTTGCCTTCTTTCTAGGGAAACTGAAATTGTGGAGCTCAAATCCCAGCTGGCCCGTATGAGAGAAGACTGGATTGAAGAAGAGTGTCACCGGGTAGAGGCCCAGTTGGCACTCAAGGAAGCCAGGAAGGAGATTAAACAGCTCAAGCAGGTCATTGAAACTATGAGGAGCAGCTTGGCTGATAAAGATAAAGGAATTCAGAAATACTTTGTTGACATAAACATCCAAAACAAGAAGTTGGAGTCTCTGCTTCAGAGCATGGAGATGGCCCACAATGGCTCCCTGAGGGATGAACTGTGTCTAGACTTTCCATGCGATTCCCCAGAGAAGCGCTTACCTCCCAACACCTCTTTTGGCAAGATGGCAGATGGGTCATCTCCGGAAGAGCAGGTCACAGAGGAAGGTGCAGACAGCGAGCTGCTGGTGGGAGACAGCATGGTTGACGGCACAGATTTGTTCGATGAGATGGTGACCACCGCCACCATGGAATCTGGAGACCTGGAGCTTGTTCATTCCACCCCCATGGCAAAAGTCCTCGAGGTCCTCCCCGTGGTGCCCAGTCCGGAGGAGGCCACCATGGTGGTAGAGCAAGCCGTGCAGACCGATGTGGTGCCGTTCAGCCCTGCCATCTCGGAGCTCATTCAGAACATGCTCAAGTTCCAGGACCCCTGTCCCTCCAGCTCTGCGTCCCCTGATGAGTCCGTGGCCGACTCGACGGAGAGCTTCCCAGAGTCCATCTCTGCCTTAATAGTTGATTTAACACCAAGAAATCCAAACTCCGCCATCCTTCTGTCTCCCATGGAGACTCCATACAGCAAGGCAGCTAAGGAGGTTCGTGCAAACCGCCTCATGAGAGAGCTGGATTTTGCAGCCTACCCGGAAGAAAGGTTGGATGGCATCATCCCCCTGCCTCCGGGGGGCGTCGTGAGGCAGTACTGGAGCAGCAGTTTCCTGGTGGATCTCCTGGCTGTGGCTGCCCCCGTGGTGCCCACTGTCCTGTGGGCGTTCAGTACTCAGAGAGGGGGAATAGATCCCGTCTACAACATCGGAGCCTTGCTGCGGGGCTGCTGTGTGGTGGCCCTGCATTCGCTCCGCCGCACCCCCTTCCATGTGAAAACCTAAATAGAAGTCGTTGCCCTGTGCCATTTTGTCCCGTGTGGCGTTGTCATGCCAGGTAGAGAAAGAGCAGGTCAATCTGTGGCAGTCTCTATTCTGTCATTTTGCTCCTCGGTATTTGATTTGCACTATAGTTAGTTGAAGCCTGTTTCACTGTTTAAAACCGGAGGTATCTTCAAAGGCATGGAGACCTGGTTCCAGTAAATGTCCCACCAGTGTGGTATAGAAAGCATGCTCATGACCCTCCCGTGTCGTCTGAGGTACCTATCCTTATCCTAGTGGTTCAGGAAGAGAAAATGCAAAGTTTGCACTTTCAAGACAGCTTCTCCAAGGCTGGCATGTTATCTCCTCGCTTTGCTTTGTGCCGTTCTGAGATGTGTAATTGTTCCAGCATTCCAATGGTCTTGTGCATAGCAGGGGACTGTAACCAAAAATAAAAGTGTATTTGTGTAATGGGTTCGAAGAAGTCTTAAATAGCTCTTTAGTGTCTTACTTGGGGGTTGATAAGATTTGAGTGTTTGCAGTTTTTTACTAAATGTAGCTCCAAAGTCATAAATGGTTGTTTGTTCTAAGACCTGTTAATTGATGAAACTGTAAGTTTACAATGTACTAACTTATTTTTTGCTTATTATATATAGTGTTTTATTGGAAATTGTTTGTAACACATACTTCAGCATGATGAAAATAAAGATTAGTGTTTCCATTTAAATAAATGTTTTATCTAGCTACAAAATAATTATGTCTGTGAGATTACTTCTATATATGATAAGACTAAATGAGCAACTGATCTCCCATCTTTATCAATTGGGTTGTATAAAATGGAATCAATATAAATGATAAAGAGGGAAAATAAGAATAAGCTGTGTGTGTGTGTGTGTGTGTGTGTGTATGTGTGTGTGTGTGTGTTACTGGGAATTGGTCTCAGGGACATTCTCCTATTCACCAGTCCTCTTTATTTTAAAACTAGGTCGCTCAGAATCTCAGTAAGTTGCTAAGGCTGGTTTTGAATCTGTGATCCTCCTGTCTCAGTCTCCCAAGTATTGGGGTTGCAGGTGTGTGCCACCACACCCAACTGGAAAATAATTTTTAAAGATAAAGATTTCCTACTTTGTCTTAAAAAGCATGATTTCTTTTAAAATAGATTTATTTGACCGGGTATAGTAGCACATGCTTGTAATCCCAGTACTTGGGAAGCTGAGACAGGAGGATTGCAGGTTCAAAGCTGCCTCAGTAATTTAGCGAGAGCTTCTGCAACTTAGTGAGACCCTGTTTCCAAATAAGAAATAAAATCGGGCTGGGGATGTTGCTCAGAGGTAGAATGTCCCTGGCTTAGAGCCTCAGTGCCACAAAAAAAAAATAGATTTGTTTTTTTTAAAAAACTGTGCATTTATTTCCCATATATTAATTCAGCCAGCATGAATTGACTATTTCTAGGAAATCTAGGTTACTTCTTTTAAGATTGCTAACTACACAGGAGAAAGAAAGTGTGGGAATGCTCTATGTCTTCCTTCCCTTGTAGTGATGGGGTTAGGGTGGGCAGGGATGAGATGATATTTTATCTGCACTAATTAATTTATTCCTCCTGAATTCTTAGGAGGTGGGTATTCTATTTTGCTGATAGGAAACCAAGCCTCAAAGAGAAAAATTGCTCAGGATCTTGTAGTTCATCTTCAGAGGCCTGGATCTCAAGTAACTGCAAAGCAAATGCCTTTTCTTTCTTTTACCACACAAAGGGAAGAGACGGGACAAATAGCCTAAGTGCTCACCCAGAAATTCTTCTGCTACAGCATATATTACCTTAACACATGCACTTTTTTTTTTTTTTTAACTTTCTATGGTGTGGTTATTACTCATCTCTCTCACTGATGTATTTATGAATGGGTCAGGGATCTGTGTTCTGTTTTGTTCACAGATATATGTCAAGAACCTAGAACAGTAGATGGCACATACTAAGAAGTGCAAAAATCATTGTTGAATAAATTAACTCATCCAACAACTACTTCTTGGGTCCACACATGCTACCTGGCTCTTTATGGAGCTACTCATCAGTAGTGATGCAAACAAAGTTTCTGCCCTTGGAGCTTATTTTCTGTTTCTATGAGAGAAAGACACAGTGCCTGCTAACACAGAAGGCGGTTTTAAATAGTGGTAAGTGTTTTGAAGGAAATAATGCCTTGTGTTTTGACCTAAGAGTGACAGGGGTGAAAGTAAGGAAAACATCTCTTAAAAAACAAACCAATATTGCTGCTAATGTATGAAAAAGGCAGATTGCAGCAGGTTAAAGAATGAATGGAAGATATAAAATAGAATTAAGTGTGTGAAGATAATGGGTAAAATGCTGCAACAAACAAAGGCCAAGCCCCTGAGGAAGAGAAAGGTCAATGTGTTAAAGGAGTGTCAGGGGGCCAGGATGGCTAGACCAAATGAGGGGAAAGGAAAGGCTAGAGAACAGGACAAGAAGTTTCTTCCTATGGTACCACACAAACCATGGTAGGGGGTTGAATTCCCAGTGCAGCGAGAAATATTGATGGACTTTAAATAGAACAATGATGTAATCTTTTTTCCCTTCTTTAAAGATTATTGATGGCTATATGCGGAGTACATTATAGGAAAACAGGAGGGCAAACAAGGAGACCATCTAAGGGTCTATTGTAGTAGTGCAGATGGAAGATTGTGACTCTTTGGATGTGGAAACAGATTTGATGATTAAGTTGAATAAAGATATTGCTTGAAGATAGAACTGATATGACTGGCTGATGGATCAGATGGTGGGGTAGGGTATGAGGAATAGAGAAAAATGAAGAGATGGCTTCTGGGTTTTTGGTTTGAGCAATGGGATCAATGCTAGTGCCATTTTCTGCAAATGGGAAGAATTCAAGAGAAAGAAGCTTGGCTAGGAAAGTAAAGGAGATATCTATTAGAGTATCTGTGGAGACACCGAGTAACTGCATATATGAATGTGAAAATAACAGCTGTCAGAGCTAGGGGGTTCTTTGCTTTTGTGTAATATAAAACTATGAGATCATCTAGGAAATGTGTAAAGAAAAGAAAGCCAAAAATTGAGTGAGTCCTGTGGTACTTGCACAATTAGATAGAGGTGGAGGACAAAAAAACCAACAAAGCTAGAAAAGAGGCAGCCTGGAAGGGAGGAAGAAAACCAAGTGAATGTAACATTATGAAAACCAAGTGTGCTAAAATCCAAGAGGATGGGTAACTGAAAACAGTTACATACGTATGCAAGGACTTAGACCTCATCAAGATCACTTTTTTTGGGGGGGGGATGGGACGGAAGGCAGATTGCAGCAGGTTAAAGAGTGATTGGAAGATATAAAACAGAAATAAGTGGTACAACTAATTTGTTTTTGCTTTACTGTAAAGGGAGGTAGAGAGGTGGGAGGTAGTTACAAGGAGATGAAGTGAAAAGTTTATTTTACAATATTGAGAGGGCATATAACATGTTTGTATGCTTTAGTGATTGAGCTGATGAAGAGAAAAAATTGAAGATACAGAAAAGGGTTAACAGAAAAAGGTAATCCTGGGAGAAGATGAAAAAGAATAGGATCCCAGGCAGGAGGATACATGTGTGGGAAGAGAAGATCCATCTATTAGAAACGTATGTGCCCAGGCACACATACCTGGGGCACACACATTTGTACTTTGCACACATCTTGCAGTTCTAGTAAGTAATGAAGGGCTTTGACTAAAATAGAAGGGAAACTTTCTGGAGATAAATTTGGAAGTGACCCAAAATTATGAACCATACTGATTCAGGTTCCTTCCTATAGTCCAACCCAGACTAACACCTTAGATACTGGTATTTTCCTTAAAGTCCCTTCTCATGTTTATTTTTAGTCATTGCCAAATTAAAGCATTTTTACTTTAAGAAAAATTATAAGCTTTTTTTTTTTTTTTTTTGGTATCTGCTGGTTTGTCTCCCAAAAAGAACCAATTCAAGACAGAAAGGATGGGCTCCAGTGAAAATGAATCTTCATGAATCATACATGTTTGTTATCAGACTGAAGGCAGCTGATCACCCATAGCAAATTGCTTTGTTGCCTTGATATCTTGTAACCTTCTTTACAGAAGCCAAAAGATTCAAAGTAACTCATTTGAGACACTCAACACTGCATGTCTTACTCACAGAAGTCATTTGCACAAAGGTAAAATAGGAGATCCTGGAGTGATTGTTCCTTTTCTTCTCATACCCCTCCTCCTCCTTTAGGGTTTCAGCATGTATAGTCTATGGAAAATTACTGCTTTAAGAACAAAGTCTCTGACAAATGAATCCCTTGGAGTAAATAAAGGATGGAACATGCTTGCTTTTCGGAAGCCCAAGGCGTTGGCCGGTTTTGTGGACAGAATGATCTGATCCCATTGAAAGAAATGCCTCAAAGTTGCTTTCTGCAATTCCGGTTCCTGTGATGTACAAACAAGCAGGAAAATGGAAAAAAAAAAAAAAAAAAAAAAAAAAAAAAAAAAAAAAAAAAAAAAAAAAAAAAAAAAAAAAAAAAAAAAAAAAAAAAAAAAAAAAAAAAAAAAAAAAAAAAAAAAAAAAAAAAAAAAAAAAAAAA
>PVLC010005100.1:16973-33032 GCA_004027655.1 Graphiurus murinus | reverse complement strand
GAAATAGCAACTTTTTACTATCATGAAATAAACACCTAAGTGTTATATTTTCTAACTGCATTGAAAATTTCCAAGATTTTAAAAAAACAATTATTTCTCCTAATGCTTAGAACTTGATTGCAAAATAGGAGAGATATTACTTATATTTTAAAAATAAGTAAAATGAGACACAGAGGCTAAATGATTTGTCCAAAGTCATAGAATTAAGTGTAGGAAATAAGAACCCATACCTTTTTATCTTTCTTTCTCAGATTATTTCCACTAAAATACTACTTTCATTCAACCACAGCTTTTGGGGGGATGCCATTCAGAAAAGCTTGAATATTGCGATTAAATCTCATGTTATTATAATGGTTAAAAATAATCAGCAAAAGGACATTAAGAACACAGTTGTATAGAACATACTTGAAAAGAAAATAAAAACTTAAGATATACCTTCTACTTAGAAGTTACAAATGTATTTAAAATTAGCATTTGACCAACTCTCTTATGGGGAAGAGTGTTATTTACTAACTCTACCTTATGAATATGTATTTCTTCCCTATCCTTCCATAATTCTAATGAGCCAGAATCACAAAAACTTCCCTATTCTTGTTAATTGACTTGCATATGGAGTAGGGAGTAGGAATGGGGTGAAGAAACATGAGGGAGGAGAAGGAACACAAGTTGGTGCTGAATCTGAAGGGTTAGGTGTGAGAAAATAATTCAAGTATGCAAGGTTGAGGAAGGAAGTGTAGGCTACACCTGAGCATGAGATGGGCAATACTAGGTTACATGCAGAAAAGCCATACTGTATTACCTATGGTAGCATGTATTACCTATGGTAGCACATATACAACTTAAAGTTGACTATACTGAGCAAAATGTGTGTTGATGTATATGTGTGTGTGTGTGTGTGTGTATACATATATATGTGCATTTATGTGTATGTACACGCACACACACGCGCACACGCACACACAGAGTTCTTAATCACAACTGTAATTGCAAACAGGCAGTTATGAATGACCTTAATTCAACAGAGCAGAGAAACTTATTTTGGGCATTGTTTTGCCTTTCATCACCAACTGACTAAGTTCAGAAAGAACTAAAGAAAATCTACTTTTCACTACCTCTGCTTACTTGCAAGAAAAGTTGAGAATTTGCACTAAAAAACCATCAACATTAGCAGCAAAAAAGGAGACGTGAAAAGGATTATAAAGAGCTATAAAAAGCTGGTTAAGTTATAAACAAGTAAGACAATGAAATTCTGAAGCCGGGTATGGTGGCAAACACTTGGTAATCCCAGTACTTGGGAGGCTGACACCTGAGGATATGGGTTCGCGGCTAGCCTCAGCTACTTAGTGAGGCCCTGCACAACTTAGTGAGACCCTGTTTCAAAATAAAGAAGAAAAATAGGACTGGGGTTGTAGCTCAGAGGTAGAATGCCCCTGGGTTCAGCCTCTAGTACCAAAAAAAAAAAAAAAAAAAAAAAAATTCTGACCTGTTTATTAGCTAAAATATAAATATCAACAACTAATGTATGCACAAAATGCAATGAAGAGATTGCTATAGGCAAAAATATACTCTTCCTGTTCAGATTCATGCCTGGAATTGTTAAAGTACCAGAATCTACTTCCTTTTACAATAATGATCATAGTACTAGAGTATTTTAAGGTGGCAATGGGGGAAGTCTGAGAGTAAGAGCAAATGGAATATGGAGACACTTTTATAGTGCTCTCTCCAGAGGTAGTAGTAACACATGGAAGCCTCTATGCACCTTTGGCTGCTTTGTGCAATGTGCAGCATAAAGCATGCTTATTATTGACTAATAGTCTCACTCTCCAAGCTGGTATTCTAATGTAAAACATAATTTCTGCTCTGTTTAGGAAGCAAGAGGATAAGATGCAAAAGAGAAGCTTTTGGTAAAGTCAACATTAAGATATTTGTGAGCTCAATGCATAAGTTCTACAGACTGTCATTAAGATAACTAGGTTCAAAATGAATAGCTTTTTCCTTTATCACTGTGGTTAATGACACTAATAATCAGTTAAGATAGACAAATAAATGGTATTTCATTTTCTATCCCTATGATTAAAATTAGTAATAATCACTAGAATCATTTTCTAAAGCACTCTCATTTCTGTATCTATGATTTATTTTAAAAAATAGAATCAAATGCTGTAAGCCGGGCGTGGTGGCGCACACTTGTAATCCCAGCATTCAGGAGGCTGAGACCGGAGGATCCGGGTTCGCGGCCAGCCTCAGCTACCTAATGAGGCCCTCCGCAACTTAGTGAGACTCGGTTTCAAAATAAAGAATAGAAAAGAGGGCTGGGGGTATAGCTCGGAGGTAGAATGCCCCTGAGTTCAATTCCCAGTACCAAAAAAAAAAAAAGAATCAAATGCTGTATCTTAATTTTAAAATGTGACCACCTTCCCTGTTAAAAAAAAAAGAAAAAGAAAAAGAAAAAAGGCAGTTACTTTCAGCTACTTAAGGGCACCCTCTGCTGGTTTTTAGAGGTAACTTGCCAGCAAAAGAGGAAAACACAAAAATGAAATCAATTAAGACAGACATATAAATGGTAATTCATTTCCTATCCTGATGATAAAAAAACTATCTTAATTTGAAAATACAAAAAAACTATTTTACTATATAATTTTTTAACTGCATAAACAATTCAGATACATTTTTTTTTTTTTTTTGCAGTACTAGGGATTGAACTCGGGCATTCTACCTCCGAGCTATACCTCCAGCCCTATTTTTTATTCTTTATTTTGAAACCGGGTCTCACTAAGTTGCAGAGTGCCTCACTAGGTAGCTGAGGCTGGCCGCAAACCCGGATCCTCCAGTCTGAGCCTCCCACACGCTGATTACAAGCGTGTGCCACCAGCCACCACGCCCAGCTTTCAGATATATTTAAATAAGTTTTTATCAGTGATCATAGACACAAGCTTTCCTTTAAGATAAATTTTCTTATTTTGATCTAATATACAAGTAGCAAGAACTAAATTTCCCTATTGCTCACAAAAACAATAACAAAAAGAACAATAACAAAATAAGCTTTAAAATCTACACAATAATATTTACTTTTCTGTAGGATGGACAGCTTATTACTTATCTATGTCATAGGGCTTTCAAGGACATTAAATGTATGAACTGATATAGAATGTTACATTAGTTATTTTCATTAAAATGAGGAAATGAAAACAAAACTATAACTTCTGGTCTAGAAGAATATATGTGGTAGCTCATATTTCATAGTGGACATATCCTGATTATAATATGATGAATATATACATATAAAAGATTTCCATTGCCTTTAACAAAATGTTATTCTTTTATTTCTATTAATACTTCAACTCTTAGTATCATATAAAATAGCATATGCAGTCTGAGATACAGAACAAGTCGACATTATCTAAGGTTAGATGAGGAGGACTAAAGAAAAAGAGACAGCTGGCAGAATAGGCTTCCATGACCTCAAACACAACAGGGAACAAATCTATTCTACTCAGGTTGTAATGTAAATATTACTCAAATACCTCAGTACTTCTTCTGCTTGCCAGGCTGCATCTTCTTCTTCTTCCCACGCATTGGTATTTTCTTGCCAAGTATCTAAGTCACCTAATTCAGACTAAAATGAAAAATAAAGGAAAATTAAGATAGTCAAGAGCCATCCCTGCTTTACACAGCAGTCAAGAAGATTAACTTCTAAAGCATACTCTAAACCACTCTTCTGTGGTTTCTCATCTTTCTTACTATGTCTTATACTAGGCACAAATAATTTAGTCCCTAGTTTGCAAAGAACTGGGTTTCCTGATGATGCATGATTTTCAGTGCTAAAAAATCCTGGGCAAGTCCAGCTTTCTCCCTATTTTGTTTTATGGGATATTGTTCAATATTTCATTTCAACTTTTTGCTTACTTAGTTTGGAATAGATAAGAATAGACTATTCTTACTTTCTGCTTCTCTCTCCAGTAAGAGGAAGGGAAAGGAGAGTAGAGACTGATTCTGGACTGAATTAGAAATGTCTGACTGGATTAATATGTGCTGAGAAGGAGTTTACAAACTAGCAGTCATCTATATTTAAGAGTATATAATTTATAGGAGATTTTTTTCAATGTACTGTCTCCATCTTAGGCAAAAATGATAAATCAGGCAAAATTTATCTTAACTGCAATACTATTTCTACCTCCTGCCTCCTCTTCCCTGTCCTATATACTTAATATTACACTGGTCACTATCTTCCTTTATTCCAAAGGTCAGATCTCTAAAAGTTCGTTTTTTTTTTCTTCCAAGAACCAATGAAATATGGTCTAAGTTACCCCACACTGCTAGTTTCAAACCTGTGATCCTCCTGTCTCAGCCTCCCAAGTACTAGGCACCACTGTGCCTGTCTTATTTTCTTGTACCTTTACAGATACTGCCAATGGCCTTCTTTTCTACCTTCACTAATTTTTCAAATAAGTGAAGGAAGAAAAAATTGTTAAAAATTATCTTATTTTCAATTGTTAAAAGTTATTTCTTATTTTATTTTGAATTTCTTTGGGGATAACATGAAACCTTTTTCATGTTATTAGGTTATGTCTATTTTCATTTGTAAAATTTCCATTCACAGTATTTCTCTATTTCTCCAACTTAAGTATTTGACTATTTAACTTAAGATTATTTTAAAAGGTGGTATCTTTAGTAGAGATGGCCTTCTAAGTAAAAAAGGAAAAGCTGAAAAGTATAAGATTTGTCTACATAAAAACTATATATATTTGCCAATCAAAAACATCCAAACCAAATTTTAAAGCCAAGAATAAACTGAAAGAGTATAAAAGATAACAGAAAAAGTTAATATTCTTATTATAAAAAGAATTCTTACAATACAAATGATGTACTTCAGAAAAATAATCGAATGTTTAGTTTAAAAGAAGAATCTAACTTATAAAATGAATGGTAATGTATTTTTGGTATAGAGAACAATGTCCAGCTGATTACCATTCTCTCCTATGCAATCAATAATGTTTTACTTTGTCTGCTTGGGAGGAAAATATGTAACAACAGCATTGGAGACATTCTCCATCTGCCCTACTTCCCCTTCCCAACTCTGTAAGTGGTTGTATATTTACAAAGTTACAAGGAGTTATATTAGAATTATAATAACATAGGTGGTAAACGTTATTAATTCTTTACCCATGTCAATCAAACATATGAATAACACTTAAAACTGATATATGTAAAAGAAAAAATTAAATACTATTATGCTGCTATTCAGAGACATTATCTATAATTATCCTCTCATAGAAATATTTCTGACATTATGGCATCATGTAACTGTATAGAAGACACCAGAGTTTGTAATTATACTTATGTGTATAATCAATTAATATTCTGTCTTCCCCACTAGAACACATTCTTCTGAGGCAAAGACTCTGTTCTTACTTACCACTGTATTATAAGCACCTAGCCTAGGGTACAGCATTAGTAGGAACAGTTGTTGAACTGTGAATTCAAAATAAGCATGAGCCTGGATTCCCTGGGGAAAGGGGCCGCAGGACACACATACTTCATCTCTGGGATCACTGTTCTGGGAAAGTCAGCAGTGACATCATGAGGAAATTCATGGCAAAGAACTGAAGTTTTGTGCAAACAACCAGCATTAATTTGCCAGGTATGTAAGAGAGCCACCTCTGAAATAAATCCTCCAATCCTAATCAAGCCTGCAGCTGACTAAAGCCCCAGTCTAATGACTTACTGCAAACTCATTAAAAACCCTGAGCCACAACCATCCAATTTAGTCACCACCCTGGATTCAGGATACACAGAAATTGTGAGAGATGATAGAAATGATAAATGTTTATTATTGTATCAAGTCACTAAATTTGGGTTGTTACACAATAGGTAACTAATATATCCAAGCAATCAGAGCATGCATTAACTTAGGTCTGAGGAGGGAATCTAGGTATTTCTGTAAAAAAAAATTTCAAAACTAATTCTGAAATGTTCCCAAGGTTGAAAACTTTAGTTGTCTACTTTCTTCACTCCCTTTTTTTTTTTTTAAATGTCACTTAAGTCAAACATATTTTAAATGAAATAGTACTTCAGATGTAAGTATACTCTACTAGGTAAATAATCCATAGATCCATAGCTCATTTAAAACTAACCTGCTACTAAGGTTAATCATTTTAGAGGTGATCTCTTAAAAGTTCTTGTTTTTCTTTTTTTTGTTTTTGTTTTTTTTTTTTTCGGTACTGGGGATTGAACTCAGGGGCATTCTACCTCCGAGCTATACCCCCAGCCCTCTTTTCTATTCTTTATTTTGAAACCGGGTCTCACTAAGTTGTAGAGTGCCTCACTAGGTAGCTGAGGCTGGCCGCGAATCTGGATCCTCCAGTCTCAGCCTCCCAAATGCTGGGATTACAAGTGTGCGCCACCACGCCCAGCTCAAGTTCTTGTTTTTAAATAACACATTTTGTCTTTATTTTTCATATGTATAACAGAAGCCTTATCTTATTAGCATATGATGCAATTTGCAATCTCATAAAATGTTTTGATTGGTAAAACTATGGATTAACTTCTTGAAAACTGCTAAAACTATTTCAAAATCATAGAAATACAATCATGTTTAATTCATTTAGTTTTTTTCCTCTTCTTTAAAGAAATCACAAACAAAACCGAGTCTTTCTCTAGATCCCATTAACATACTTACAGATTGATGAATAAAAGGCATATCTTGTGTAGCTGCTAATCTACTGGAGAAACCTGTGCTTCCATCTGGGGTACCAAAATTTAATGGTTCTCTCTTTTTAATAATTATCTGAAAAATTAGTTGAAATAGGATTATAGGGATACTTTACAAAGATCTATATAAAAATAGACAAATAATGCCCAGTGCAATTTGTAATTAACTTTAAATATGCTGTCTTCTTTTTAAAATATTTATGTAAAAACTACAAGTGGTCAGTAAAGAGTACCAAAATTGCAGGTGACTGTTACACATTTTCATACTAAGAAAATTTGTATTACTTTTATTTTTTGTATTGAATCCAGAGACATTCTACCTCCGAGCTACATCCCCAGTACTTTTTATATTTTATTTTAAAACAGGGTCTTACTAACTTGCTGAGGATCTCCCTAAATTACTGAGGTTGACCTCAAAACTGCCATCTTCCTGTCTCAGTCTCCCAAGTACTGGGATTACAGGTGTGCACCACCATGCCCAGCTATATTCCAATTAAAAAGAAATAATCATTCCTTCTTTCTACTTCCCTCAGGCTTCCAAAGCAGAATTACATACTTTTAGTACTGTATTACAGGATAATATGTTTAATCTCCTGCAAAAGTATAACCAGCTTCCTCAACATGTGGGATATCTACGAATACATGTGGGATATCTATGAATACATTTCTTTCAGGCCAATAGTATTAAACTATACTCACTTTATATTTGGTTTCTTTTATTAAAATCATTTATATTCTAATTAATTTATTAAGGTACTATTACAATATACTAAGTTCCTATGGGGAACAGCAATATATTTCCTCAATACAAAGTATTCATTTACTAAGAAACTTAAAGGATCCTTGAAAAGTACAAAATTTAATGCTTTTCAAGTATTGAGACATTTGAACAACTCAACAAAACATAATGTAAATTTTATCAAACTAAATAAAAGTAAAAATAAATATATAGCTAAAACTGGCTACAGTAGGTGAGGAACTGAATTAGGAAGTATGGAATAAATAATGTTTCATTTTATAAGTATATACATAAGGAATATTTTTCATGTTTGATTGAGTAAGAAATAGAATGCTAAATGTGTTTTATGAAACAGGAGTAAAGACTGAAATAACATTACAATATTTGAATGAGTTGGAAGAAAAGAGTAATTTGAAATAAATCTTCATTTGCCACAGTATGACATGAAGGGACAATGTCTGTGATTGGTAAATCAAGAAATACCAATACAGATATTCAAGATATGATGACAAACACTAGAAAATGTCCAAAAGAAAAAATTATTACTTGGCTGCATCTGAAGTAGAACTGGCTAAGACTGATTAAACAGATGTCTGTCAGGTTTCAATATAAGCCCTTCTATATTTTTGATTAAAAATAAAGTACAGTGGGGCATGGTGGCATAAGCTTGTAATCCCAGTACTTGGGAGGCTATGACAGGAAGATCTCATGTTCATGGGCAGCCTCAGCAACATAGTGAGGCCCTCTGCAACTTAGTGAGACACTGTTTCCAAATAAAAAACAAAACAGGGCTGGGGGTGTAACTCAGAGGTAAAATGTCCCTGGGTTCAATCCCCAGGACCAAAAATAAATAAGTAAATAAATAAATAAAAACAATAATAAAATATATGACTATTTTGTTTCATTTTATAAGTGTATATATATACATAGGAAATATTTTGATAAAAAGAAAATATTCAGCCACTGTGTTTTTCCCACTGATTCTCAGCATCTTTGAGTGATCTTCCATTTCCATACTCAACTCAAAAAGGATTAAAGTGAAGACGATTAACACAAACTCACAACAACTATGCTAAATTCAGTTTTTTTAAGTGATTCAATTTTTGTTATTGTTGTTGTTTTGTGGTACTGGGGACTAAATCCAAGGGGTTCTACCAGTGAGCTATACCCTTCACCCATTTTATTTTTATTTTGAAACAGGGTGTCTTCAAGTTGTTGAGGCTGGCCTCAAATTTGAGATCCTCCTGTGTCAGCCTCCCAAGTAGTGGTATTACAGGAGTGTGCTACCACACCCAGCTCTGGTATCAGTTTATAATGGTTATAGAGAATGGGAAACTACTTATCAGTTTGTAGATGTCACCAAACTGTGAACCTGTTAGAACTGTTGTCTTACTCAGCTTAGTCTCCCATAGCAGAGACCGGAATCTAGGATCTGAGATACAACAAAAGTTCAATAAATGCTTAGCTATAATGCTAAATCACTTGGGGATACAACTTACTAGATATATGTCTTTGTCATTTGAATATATAAAATTCTTATTTAACATGTCAGAAAACAAAATGGGATAATGAAGAATAATAGTCTTTCTAATAAATACTAATTATATCCCTAGTAAACATCCACTTTTAACTATAAGAATCTGAAAAGTGGTTTAATATCCAAAAACACAAATCTTTAACATACTTTCTGAGTTTTCCTTATAGTTGGTGTCATGTCCTTAAAATAGTCAGGTTCCAGTTGTTCCAAAGCATTTTGTTGAGTTGCCACATTCCCGTTCCCTCCTTCAATCTTTATACTTGTGGGTGCATCTTCATCCCAGGAAGTCCACTCTTCTACATCCGTCTAAATGTAACGAATCAACATTGTCAGGCACAAAGGGGCAACCTAATGAATAAGTCATTCATCATTTATTAGAAATACGGGCTTTTCCGCCAAGTGCTGTGCACATGTAAGTCATGATTACTGATTTAATTATGATGTGAGGCTAGTATGCACCAATAAAACCGTAAAAAAAAAAAAAGAAATGAGAATAAAAAGAAATATGGGCTTTATAAAGCACTGGTTTTCAAAACTTTATGACCCACAGGAAAATATACAGTTTAATTTACATACCAAAACTAGATCAAAACTTTAAAATACTTTTCTTGTGGGGTAGACATTCTGATATATTCTGTGCTGTTCAATTTTGTTGTTCTATCCATTAAAAAAAAAACAAAAAACAAAAAACAGCGGGGTGTAGTGGTACATGCCTGTAATCCTAATGCTTGGGAGGCTGAGACTGGAGGATTGCAGGTTTGAGGCCAGTGTGTGGAAACTTAGTGAAACCCTGTTTCAAAATAAAAAATAAAACAGGACTAGGGGTATAACTTATAAGTAGTGCATTCCTGGGTTCAATCCTGCGCGTGCACACGCAGACACACACACACACACACACACACACACACACACACACACACACACACACAATAAAACAAAAGGGAATGCTTTGAAAACTGAACAGATATTTTAACTACAGCCCACAGAAAAAGAACTGGAACTTTCCACCCAAGCCTAATCAAACTAAGTACCTGGTAAAACAAAAATATCAACATCCTCCATGGGATTTTAATAAGTCAGTCCAAAACATAATATTCAAAATTCTACCTGAGCGTGATGGCACACCCCTGCAATCCCAGTTTCAGCAGTTTAGTGAGAACCTTAATAGCTTAGTGATACTGTTTCAAAATAAAATATAAAATAAAGCTGAGGATGTAGCGCAGAGGTAGAATGCCCCTGGATTCAAACCCCAAATCCCCCTAAAAAAGGAAAAAAGAAAAAAAAAGCCATAATATTCAAAATGCTTATGAAAGGTTCCAGGACTTATTATTCAATATATATAGAATCACAGAATCTATAAATCTCAATTTATATCAAAAGTTTAATACTTGTCAATCCTTAAATAATATAAATATTGGAATTATAAAACTTAAAAATATAAAAATGCTCTAAAAAGTAATAGCAAGCACTTGAAACCACTAGAAAAAAAATAGAAAATGTCAGCAAAGAAATAGAAAATCAAATAATCAAATTGAAATTTTAGAACTGAAAAATACAAGAATAACAACAACAACAAAAAAATCTTGATTTATAGAGTAATTTTATGATTAATGGTATGTAATCCAGTTTGAAAAATATTGTTCTGGAACACATATTGAATTTCTCAAAAAAGATTTACCTGCTTAGGAACTGATGAATAATCAACTGTAGTTGGCAAAGTTATTTGGTCTCCACTTAATTTCCTTCCTCTGCCAGATCTGAAACAAACATGAAATAATCCATTTCAAGAACCACCAAAACAAGCATGGGTGAAAAGCGTTATGATAGTAATTTAGGGCTTATAAGACAAGATATTTCTCAATTTTTTAATTATTGACTTTAATTATTAACAATTGCTCATCAAGCTGTGATGAAAATAAAAGGCATCAGCTATCTTGAGGATATCTTTAAAATCTTGGATGGGACAACATAGCTGCTTTTGGGGATAGGACTCAGAATTTTAGACAAACTCAGAATTATAAAGCCAAAATCAAAATGCAAGGTGGGTTTCAAACCACACTCCTTGGAGTGCTATGGGTTCTACAGGTCAATCTCTGAGCGACCTATGCTATGACAACCAGGATGGCTTGGCTTTTTGTTTTACATCCTGGATTTCTTGGTAACTGTTAAAAAGTTTGAAAATCACTAGGTTGAACTAAACTGTAATTCAGTTTTAAAGATTAGACGAAAAGCACTACATTAATCAAGTTGTACTGTAACTCAGTTGTTAAGAATATGGATTGCAGAATCTATGTCAACCATGGTTTTCTTTCCTTCCTTCCTTCCTTCCTTCTTTATAGATGCTTTTATTGGTGCATTATAGTCTCGTATCATAATGTAAGTCATAGTGATAGTGACACAGATGCCCCCAGTTCTCTCCCACTCCCCATACAGGATATTGAGATTGACACTGGTATTCTCACATGTTCATAACTTTGATGGAAGTAATTCATTCACTGATTCTCCTTCTCCCTTCCTCCCCTTTCCCTAGACCATCTCCCTGACTCCACTGAAGTTTCCCTTCCATTATCAAAGTCTCTCTGGTATCTCGATTACTCCCTAGCTTCTGCATATTAGAGAAAGTATATGACTTTCTGTGACTGGCTAATTTCATTTAACATACTGTTCTCTAGGTCCATTCATTTTCCTGCAAATGATATAATTTTCTTCTTTATTACTGAGTAAAATTCCATTGGGCATATATCCCACAATTTTGTAATCCATTCATCTATTGATGGACACCTAAGTTGGTTCCATAATAAGGCTACTGTGAATTGTGGTGCTGTTACTTCTATTGAGTTGTTAGAATTACCTCTCAGCTTTAGTATCCTCATCTGTAAAATGCAGGCATTCAAACTTAACTCTTTTGTGATGTTGTGAGGATTTAATTAAGGGATATATTAAAGCAGTTAGTGCCTGCTACATAGCAAAACATTCAAAAACTGGTAACTATTAAAAATGACTCACCATTTGCTTCATTTCAAATAATCTATGAAGCTTCTATTTGAGCTAATTGATAAAGGCAGTTATTTTTATTAGTTTAGAAGGTTTTTTTTTTAACTTATTTAAAGGATAGAGAACTAATGTATTTTATTTAAAAATTTGACATAAGTTTGGTATTTTACAACATGATCTAGGTTCTTTTTGACATCTAAAAGAAGTTTATCCTAACAAAGGATTATTTTCCTTCAAGACTGAACAGATAGACGAGTATCGTGTTGCACACCTATAATCTTCATCTCAGAAGCTGAGACAGGATCACAGGTTTGAAGCCAGCCTCAGCTACTTAGTAAGGCCCTCTGCCACTTAGTGAGACCCTGTTTCAAAATAAAGAATAAAAATAGGGCTAGGGGTATAAACAAAAAGGGTTGGGGATATAGTTTAGAGGTAGAAGATCTTCTGGTTTAATCCCTACGATCAAAAAAGAAGAGAGAGAAACTGAACATATAATCTAAATATATTTGTACTAATAACATAAATTTATAAGAATAACAGGCACATCCTTAATATTTTCAAATCAAATGCGACTTCTTATTCTAAGCTACACAGAATTTTTAGAATAGATGCAAAAACAAAACACCTATAATTCATCATCAACAGTTAACATAATGCTCCTTTTAACCTTCTGGTAATTAATATTCATTCTTATTCTGCTTCACATAGTGAATTTCTGGCCACTTCATTCTTAGATGATCTGAGCACTTCCTACTCTTTTTATCTACTTTCCGAATCCCAGTCCCTTGGATGATTTCAACATTCCACCATCTAAATTTTCTAGTTCTTCCTTCATTTTTCTTCTAGTGATAACCACTATTCTAATTCATTCAAATGTCTCACTGTAATATCCTGGATGATTTTTTTTTTAACTGCAGATCATTCTACTTCTAGCAATAAATTCAATAGCACTTAATTCTTGGACTTTTACTAAATATCAAATAGCTATTTAGCCAGAGATTCTATTTCCTAGCTTTTCTTGCAGCTAGGTGGCCATATGATTAAGTTCTAGATAGTTGGCTAGGAATAGAAATATTGCGTGCAACTTCTAAATCTCATCTACTAAAAAGATAGCTGACTATCATCTACTTCCTCTTTTCTGCTACCTCATCTTAGTGTGTCAGTAATTTATTCCCAGTACCCTTAGGCCAAAAGAAATACCAACACTTCCACTGATTAACTAATTAGGCTCAAATAACTTAATACTTAAGTATATCCTAAGAGTTTAAATACCATTACAAAACAATACACATAAATTTAAAGAAAATGTAATGCTTTTGTTTTGAATGAAATAAAAGTTACTAACATAATGTGTGCACCTGTTTGCATAGCTTCTCAAGCAAAGAAATCAGATTGGAGACTGCCACCCTCATTTTCTGTTCTATACTAAATTTGGTGCAGTACTTGCTTTTAATTTCAAACTAAAAGCCTAACTTTGCAAAGATATGTTACCAAAAATACAAGTAAAAAAACATTTCAAGTATTAAGAACATCCATTATAAGGAATGCTGCAGGATCTAGTGTTGCAAATATAAACTATCTTGAGTTAGAAATCTGTGCTGTATTTAACAGATGTTGACTATCACTGTTTCACTGGAAAATTTAAAATATTTTACGGTAACCCTGTGAATTTCATGGGAAGAACTGAGGCACCTCAGCATACAGTCTAAAAGCCACAGCTCTAGGGTCAAGTCATATAAGAATAGAGAAGGAATTGGAATCTGTGCATGACCTACCGAAGCCAAACAAATTAAATGCGCTCGACAATCTGCATATTCTGGGATGTTATTTAAGAAACAAACGAACAAACAAACAAAACTATTTTATTTAGGATTTCTCTATTAAAGTTTTTTTGTCTTTTTTTTTTTTTTTTACAAATACAAAAATAACATTTATATAGTAGTATAAACAGAAATACTTATGCCTAATTTCACCTAGCCACCTTAAAAAATTCCAATAATGAAACAATACATAAAAATTCTGTGACAATTATAATAATGAAAGTGGGTCTGTTTATTACTGAAATTCTATAATATTAAAAATGTTATTTAAATGGAATATGTAAGAATTTGAAAGAAAAAACACTTTACTTTCTGATCTGAAGTAGAGAAAAATAATTTTTAAAATACTAGATTAATGAGCCGGGCATGGTGGCGCACGCTTGTAATCCCAGCATTCGGGAGGCTGAGACCAGAGGGTCCCGGTTCGCGGCCAGCCTCAGCTACCTAGTGAGGCATTCCCCGCAACTTAGTGAGACCCGGTTTCAAAATAAAGAATAAAAAAATAGGGCTGGGGGTGTAGCTCAGAGGTAGAACGCCCCTGAGTTCAATCCCTAGTACCGCAAAAAAAAAATACTAGATTAATGAATGAATATTATAAACACGAATTAATGTAAATAGAATGTCTTCTGTATTTCTGAGTTTATGAAGGAATCCAAAACCTGTTAGGAAGTTGGGTGTGGTGGCACACACTTGTAATCCCAGTATTTGGAAGGCTGAGACAGGAGGATCACAGGTTGGTGGCCAGTCTCAGCAATTTAGTGAGACCCGGCTTCAAAATAAAGAATAAAAAATAGAACTGAGGATAGAACACCCCTAGGTTCAATCCCCAACACAGAAAAACAAAACAAAACAAAACAAAAACAAAAAACCAAGCCTGTTAGAAGAAAAACAAGTCAGTTTGAACATAAAATTTATTTACCTGCATATTAATCTCTTTAGGAATGAGAATACTGTTGCTACGCAGGTACAAACTTTAAATAGCCGAAACTGAGAGATGGCCATGGTGAGAGTCAAAACCTGTGGAAAGACACATAAGTAAATAAATGTATTAAATGATTTCCTAAGCCATATTCATGTTTTTAAGTGAAGCGGTAAAGTCTTTATGCACTGAGAAAAATTTGACATATTTTTACTTTTCTCTAGAAACTACAAGTATAACACAAATTCTTTTTTTTCAATTGTAATTTATTTCTCCTTTTATTTACTTTTTTAATTAATTGGTGCATTGTAATCATATATCTTTGTTAGGTACAAGCTGATAAAGGCATATATACATACATTTCTCATTTAACCCCTTCCCCAATTCCCATCCCACTCCCTCGCTCTCTCTCCTTCTCAAGTTCAGTTTAGTGATTGACTTTGATATATTTGTGAAAGTACATCATGTGCATTACGGTGTTTCCACCCCACCCCACCCCCATCTCCGCATTCATGACCTTCAGTTAAGTCAACTTTTTTCCTTATCTAGGGTTTCTCCTTTTTCATCTGGAGACCCTCTTATGCCCCATCTTCTCCCTAGCATCCGCATATTAGGGAGAACATATGCTTTTTTACTTTTTGTACAACACAAATTCTAATAATATGTAAATAATGTTAACAATTTAATCAATCAGGTTTTTAGAGTTTTCATACGTTTGTAAGGAAAAAACTCTTTACTGGGAATCATTTTGAAAATCATGTTGCTTAAATTATTTATTTAGTACAAATTCATTTAGTACAAATTCATTCAGTATATACTGAATCATTTTTACCTTTTGAAGTTTGAATCATATGAACATAGTACTATTAAAATATTTTAAACATGTAACACTTATACAGTTAGGTTCTATTATACTCATTTTATAGATAGAAAAATTGAATTAGGAGAGGTCAAATAACTTGGATAATGTCACATAGCTAGTAAGTTGGAAGTAACCATAGAGTCCATCTAGATTCATGGTTTGCAAATCTGGACATTGGTCCAAAGAAATATTGATACTTGTGTCTACACTTAATAAGCGAATTAAATCATATTCCCTGAGGGGTAAGGTCCAGTCACACCCAATAAGCTAACGAAGGAGATAAAAAAAAAAAAAAAAAAAAAAAAAAAAAAAAAAAAAAAAAAAAAAAAAAAAAAAAAAAAAAAAAAAAAAAAAAAAAAAAAAAAAAAAAAAAAAAAAAAAAAAAAAAAAAAAAAAAAAAAAAAAAAAAAAAAAAAAAAAAAAAAAAAAAAAAAAAAAAAAAAAAAAAAAAAAAAAAAAAAAAAAAAAAAAAAAAAA
>PVLC010005100.1:0-16873 GCA_004027655.1 Graphiurus murinus | reverse complement strand
CAATAGAAAAGGCAGCAGAAAACAAGGAAAAGAATAAAACACAGCACAAACTGAAAATCAATTATAAGATGAGAGACTTAAACCTAACCATAATGATAATAATGTTATGTGCAAACTGTCTAAAAATCCATTTAAAAGGCAATGATTACTAGATTGGATTAAAAAAAAGAAGACTCTACTATATACTGCCTACAAGAAATTCTTTTTTTTTTTGTAGTAGTAGTAGTAGTAGTACTAGGGATTAAATGGAGGCATTCTACCTCTGAGCTACATCCCCAGCCCTATTTTACTTTTTATTTTGAAGCAGGGTCTCACTAAGTTGCTGAGGCTGGTTATGAACCTATGATCCTCCTCAGCCTTTCACATGTACCACTGTCCCCTGCTAAGAAATGCATTTTAAGAATAAAGACATAAATAGGTTAAAAGGATGAGCAGTCCAGCATGGTTGCATATGCCTGTAATCCCAGTACTTGGGAAGCTGAGACAGGAGGATCACAGGTTCGTGGCCAGTATCAGAACTTAGTGAGGCCCTATTTCAAAATAAATGTAAAATTAAATTAAAAAATAGGGCTGGAGGTGTGGTTTGGAAGTATAATGCTCCTGGGTTCAATCCCCAGTACAACACACACACACACACACACACACACGAAGAAAAATATACTATGCTAGCACTAATCAAAAGAAAGCTAATTCAATTAAAAAAACAGTATTACCAGATATAAAAATCATTTCACAATAAAGGGGTCGTTCAATCAAAAGTACACAACAATACAAAACAGATATTAAAAGGATATTGCAAAAATATTATAAGCAACTTTATGCCTATATCTGACAAATAAAATAGGCAAATTTCCTTTAAGACACAAACTACCAAAATACAAAAAGAAACACATAATCTAAAAATTTCTATATCTATTAAAGAAATTGAATTTGTGTTAAAAATCTTCTAAGCCCAGACGGCTTCACTGATGAATTCCGGCAAACACTTAGAAAGGCCTCATGCCAATTTTACATACACTGTCAAAAAACTGAAAAACGGAATATTTTCCAACTCATTTTTTGACATCAACATTACATGAATACTAATCCAAACTAGCACACTGTAACTCTTCCCTTAAGGTCATGAATAGCAACTTTTACCACTTTCTTTTCAGCACTGTAAGGGACTTCTAGCCAGTGCAATCAAGCAAGTGAGAGTGAAAGAAAAAAAAAAAAAATCAAGATTGGAAAGCAAGAAGTAAAACTATGTAGAAAATTCAGGGGAATCTGCAATGAATTGTATTGTTGTATATTAACAATCAGTAAAAATTATTTCAGCATCAATATATATAATACCTAGGGACAAATCCATGAAAGAGCTGTATACTAAAAACTACCAAATATTGCTGAGAGACGTTTAAAAGATCTGCATTAATTTAAAAAGACTTTTTCAGAGCTAGATGGTTCAATATTGTTAAGATATCATATCTCTCCTAATTGAACAACAGAGTCAATGCAATCTTAATCAAATTCACAGCAGGCTTTTTCTCTAAAACAGACAAGCTAATTTAAAATTCATATAGAAATGAAAAGAACCTATGATAGCCAAAACAATGCTGAAAAAGAACAATGAAGTAGGGCTAATCCTACTTGATTTTAAGACTTACAGAACTACAGTAATCAAAACTGTGTAGTACTGGAGTCAATATATACAAACAGATCAACAGAAAGTACAGAAATAGACTCACATTCATATGAACTGAAATTTGACAAAGAAATTAAGGCAGTTCAGGGGAAAATGAGTCTTCTCAAGGACTAGTGCTGGAAAAGCTGGGTATCCGTATACAAACAACAACAGTCCTTCAATCACATCTCACACCATTTACAAAAAGTAACTCAAAAGAGATCACAGACCTAATGTAAAATCTAAACCCACAAGACATCTGAAAACAAAACAGGAGAAATCTTTGTGAGCCTAGATTAAGTAAATATTTTTAAAATTTTTATTTTTAATTTGGGAGGCTGAGAAACAAGGATTGCAGGTTCCAGATCAGCCTCAGCAACTTAAATGAGTATATAAATGATGTTCAACTTGATTAATAATCAGCGAAATGCAAATTAAAACCATAGTTAGGAACTATTACACAACTATTAGGATGGCTCAAAGAGAAAATAATGACCATACCAAATACTGGCAAGGATGTGGAGCAAATGAAGCTCTTACACACTAGTAGTGGGAATATAAAATCGTACAACCACTTTGCACAACAGTTTTGTAATTTTTGCAAATTTGAACAAATATCTACTGTATGAACTAGCCATTCTTCCCCTAGGAATTTACTCAAGATGAATGAAAACATATGCATATACAAAGACTTGTACATGAATAACAGCTTTACTTTAATAGTTCTGAATTGGAAACAATCCAAATGTACATCAGCAAGTGAATGAACAAATTATAGTTTATATGTACAACAGAGTACAACTCAGCAATGAAAAGGAATGATTGTTACAAATAGCATGAATATATCTTCAAATAGTTATGCCAAATGAAGGAAGCTAGACCCTCTCCAAAATAAGGATACACTGTATGATTCCGTATGTTTAAAAAAAACCTCTAGAAAATGTAATCAAATCTATAGTGACACAAAGTAGGTAAGTGGTGCCTTGAGAAGTGGGAAGGACAGACTGCTAAGGGACAGGAAAAAACATAAGGAGGTAAAAGATATTTTGAAAGTGGTGAAGGTTTCATAAGTATCTATCCATTAAAACTAACCAAATTGTACACTCCTAAGAATGTCTAGTTTACTGTGTCTCAATTATAGCTCAAAAATGCTGTTAAATAATCTATACTGAGACATTTTTGGACAGTATCATTTAAACTATAAAACTTTCAGATTGTGGTTCAAAACTTAAGAGAAGTCAGCAATGCCATCATCTTATGCTGATTATTTAATTCTTTCTGGAGAGTCAATTTCCAATAGGAAACTGGAGCAAAAACATATTTCTGGGTTGCTTTAGGACTACTCTAAACTCTGGTTTCACAACAGCATTTCAATACACTAATTCTTATTATATACTAAGCATTCGTGTTAGTGCTTTACATGGTATAGCCCATTTAATTTTCACAACATTCCTGTAAAGAAGTTGGGGGAAGTAATATTTTATCCCTATTTCAGTCAGGGAAGCTGAGGTAAAAAGGAGTTGAGTAACTTGCCCAAAGACAGTTGATAAATTTAAGGACTGGCATTTGAACCCAGGTTCCATAAAATCACACTCTGAGTTCCTAAAATCACACTCATAAGGCCTCCCTAGGATTAAATAAAGAGATATATTTCCATATAAAAAGAAATGCTACAAGAATTGAGAACTAAGAAAAGTCATTGCAGTGAAATAATTAAAAAATTCTCAAACTGGTAAAACAGACATCATTTTACCAGCTTTTAAATGTAGTCATTGATTTCACATAATTCTTTTCTTTTTTTGGTACTAAGGATTGAACCCAGGGGCATTCTACCTCAGATCTACACCCCCAGCCCTTCTATTTTTATTTTGAAACTGGGTCTTATTAGGTTGCTGAGTCTCACTATATTGCTGAGTCTGGCCTTGAACCTGGGATCCTCCTGTTTCAGCCTCCCAGGTACTGAGATTTTTTTTTTGGGGGGGGGGGATACTGGGGATTGAACTCAAGGGCATTCTACCTCCAAGCTATACCCCTAGCCCTATTTTTTATTCTTTATTTTGAAACAGGATCTCACTAAGTTGCAGAGTGTCTCACTAGGTAGCTGAGGCTGGCCACGAACCCGGATCCTTCGGTCTCAGTCTCCCAAATGCTGGGATTACAAGCCTGCGCCACCATGCCCAGCTCTAGCAGAATATTTTTAAAGAAGACATTTAATATTTAGGGAATAGGAATAGGCATTGGTCTCAGCATGTATATGAATAAAAAAGAACAATTTTCATAAAGAAGCTTGGCAATCACAGCCATTACTTCCCCATAACTTTGTTAGTATCATTATAAAATATTTTCCAGTTTGAATGATTCCAACAGGAATTAGAAATAAAATTTAAAGTATTTTTCCAATAGAAAAAAAGAATATTAGACTATTATTGATAACAGAATAGAACCTCCTCCCTAACAAGTAAGAATAGCCTCATTCAGTGAAAATTTTGTTTTCGTGATTAATGAAAGAAGAGAACTAATAGTGTACCTAAATATTAGCTTATTTAACCCACAAAACTATTATATAAGATACTGTCCTCACTTCACACAATGGAATCATAGAGAGTAAGCACTTGTTTCCATGTCCCTACATCCAATGACTTGGACTCAAACCCAGATCTCCTTAATTCAAAAGTCAAGAATAACTTAGGAAAAATGAATATTCTTAGTAATTCAGTGAAGACATAATTTCCAAGATAAAATCTCCAACTTGCTATATTGACATGGGGAAAATACAATCAAGCGATCTAGCAACATTTTTTATTGTATCAATTACCATTATTTGCAGACAGGAATATTCTTCAAGACCTGTATTTACTTAATGTTCCAATTCAATTAAATGAATATATACTAGCACCTACTATGTAACAGATACCACACTACATACTGGGAAACTCTCCCAAGCCAGCACAAAGAAACCTTGTGTTAGCCACTCAACTGCCTGAGCTTGTATGTACATTTAACTCCTGCTGGTATGCAAGGGACTAAGAAGACAAGACCCCATCAGTGTTGTTCAGTTTGGTATTTCTAAGTCTTACAAGATGCCAGGAACATAGTAGGTACTCACATACTTCTTGAATGAAAAAATAATAACAACATTCTTTGAGCACTTAATACATTAAAGACATAGGTCTAGGCTATGTATGTTCTACCTACCACTTAACTGGAATCCTAAGAATAACCCAAAAAAATAGGTTTCACAACTACCATTTCATAGAGATAGACAATTAGCTTGGGTAAGGCACAGATTCACTCACTTGGATTTAAAGAGACTGACCCCATGCTCAGACTCTCCCTCCATCATATCCCACTTGAGAAACCTTTAATTTTATACACATTGCTTCAGTAAGATTTTTGAAATGCCCTTAAGATGACCAATTTGGTAAGTATATATTTTAGGCTACTTTGTCCTTGGATGCTTTAAAGTATTTTCTAGAACAGAGCAACATTAAAATAACCTAATTTTAAAATGAAAAATTCCTTTAAAATTACTAGGAAAATACAGAAACTGGAGCTATAGCAGAGTAATGTTCAGGACCATGAAGCAACCTATGTTCAGGGCTTCTGGAGAAATGCATCTCTCTGAGAAATCAACAGGAATGAAAGCTCTTCCATGTCAAAAAAAAAAAAAAAAAAAAATTTCTATAGTTAATGAAAAAGAAATGCTGCATTAGAAACTGATCAAAGTATCTTTGCTTCTTGTAATTCTCAAGATTCTATAGATTAGATCCACTATATTGCAACTCTTTAAAGAAGCCAGCCAATCTATGTTGCTACACACCAAGTCATCCAGTGCTGTATTTCTAAAACTGTATTTCTCCATCTTTTCATACCAACACTTGAAAAACCATACAATCTAGTAAGGTACAGAATACCCTCATATTAAGTCTGTAACTCTCTGAAGTAGTTTAAAGATCTCTGAAGTAGTTTAAAAGATCCCAAAGCAAAATTTACCTGGACTGACTTAAATTTGAAATACAAAGGTTCGGCAGCAGAAAATAAGAGCAGAGACAGAAGTGGAGTGTGAGAGCTGGTTGTAACATCGAACATTCTGTACCATCTCTGGCATCTGTTAAGTCAAGCCCTCAAATATGGGACACCACTGGGGCTGTTACAAAGGGGAGGGGGGTGATGTCTTCTGAATGAGAGTTTCATAGCTAAAATGGTTTAATTTCAGATTACCCACCTAAAAAGTAGTTGATGGGGGGAAAAAAATCATGCCCACTGCACAGATGAGGAAAACAACGTGCGCGCGTTCGAGTCCCACAAGCCCACGCCGTGCGCACGGCGCGACGTGAATCGCAGAGCTGCTGGCGGTGGGAGCCTGGTGGGCTGGGCTGTGGACGGTGGGAAGTCAGCCTCGGGAGGTGCGAGGCCCGGTGAGGGAGGGCAGGTCGGAGCCGCGAGTTCCCCTTCGGGAGAGAATTTTGAAGATCGGGGTTCTTCCGGGCCGGTGCCTCGCAGGCCCAGCTCCCACGCGTGAGCGCGCCATGGCTCTACACCCGACCCCGCTCCCACTGGCGCTTCCGTGACCCAGAGGTCACCCTGACCCGGAAACAGTACCCCGAGGTGGCGGTCGGACGTGGTGGTGGGGAGGGAGACCTGATGGAAGGGTCGGGAGGAGGGTGGGAGGCGGGAAGAGCGGAGCCAGGCAGAAGGCTGGCGGGGAAGGACAGGTGACACCCCGAGGCTGGGGCGGGGGTCGGGTGGGGATCGGGAGAGGAAAGCCCCTCGCGGGCGCGCGCAAACCCAACACACTCACCTGCCCCTCCCCCTCCCCGCCCGGCGGAGGCTCAGAGCTGCAGCGGGCCGCGCGCGCACACGAGGCGCGCGCGCGCGCTGTCGTTCGCTTCCTCGAGCTCGCGCCCCGCCGGTTCAGCCCCGCTCATTCAAAGCCGGGCGCGCGCTCCGTCGCAGTCGCCGTGGGCGCCGCGCAGCTGCCATGGCCGCCCCCTCTTCGGGAAGCCCTCCCCCGACCCCGCCCCCTTGGCCTCCCTGAAGGCGGCTTCGGCTGCCTCCCGACTCTCACTTCCGCAGGTGCCGTTTCGCCCAATCAGCAAGAGCCTGCGGGTCTGGCGTGGACACTGGGAGCCAATGAGCGCCAAGGGGCGGGGCGAGCGGCTGCTAGCACGCCCAGGTTTGGTCTCGGGTGGGTTTTGCGGGACCAATTTAAGTTGTGTGGTTTTGTCGACTTGAAGCGCCTGGGTTTGTTGTGTTAAGTTGTCCTCCTTTCGTTCTCTGTACAGCGCCTTCCCACCCCCAACCATTTTCTTTTCCACCCACAGTGCCCCTCTGTCGGATGGGCATGAAGCAGCATCCAGATTGCAAAAAAACGAGAGCTTCCTGCCCTGACCCGGGATGTTTTGGATGTGGCCGGGAATAAGCCCAGTCTTTCTGCCGCCTGAGGGATGCTACATGCTGAGTTTCATTCAGGACTTAGCTTCCTCCACGTATTTTTTTTTTAATTGAATTTGCTTTAACTGGAATTAAGAAAGTGGCTTTTTGCCGAGTCCCTCCATTTGTGCCTGGCCTGCAACCTAGGCTAGCCACTATCCCAAGCTGTGCGCTTTCCGCGGTTCTCTTTTTGAAGCCTAAATATTTTTTCTTAAGATTCTTGTATCTTGTATGCTGTTAAAAGGCTAGGATCTTTTGTTCTTTGGGGCATGGGTTCCTCACTATTGTAATGACCTGGCGATGTATCTTGAGAAGAGACGTCTCCTGAAGAGGGATCCAAGGAATTTCTGGATAATGGGGAGACTAGATTCAGGACAAGTGGGGTCCTTGACATACAAGATGGAAAAGAATTTCAACATATATTAGAGGCTCAGATTTATTTAGGAAATACACATTCAAGGGAGACTGTGGGCCATCTCAAGAATGAGAAATGCTTTTGAGGTTTTCAGACTTTGTTTTTTGTTTTTGTTTTGTTTTGTTTTGTTTTGTGTTGTACTGAGGATTGAACCCAGGGGCATTCTACCTCTGAGTTACACCCCCAGCCCTTTCTATTTTTCATTTTTGAATCGGGATCTCGGAGCAGGGTACCCATAGTGCATTCCAGTACTTGGGAGGCTGAGACAGGAGGATTATGGGTTTGAGTTCAGCCTTGGCAATTTAGTGAAATACTGTTTAAATTTTAAAAAGTGCTGGGGGTGTAACTTGGAGGTAAAATGCTCTGGGTTCAGTCCAAGGAGAGGGGAAGGTAGGAGAAAGGAGGAGAAGAGGCGAGATAGTAAGGGAAAGGGGCAGAGTTTCAGCAAATTGCTAAAGCTGGCAATTTGTGACCCTCCTGACTCAGCCTCCAAGTACTGGGGTTACAGGCATGCATCACCACGCCTGGCTCAGGCTCTTATTTTAAAGGAAACTTGGTGAGGGGTGTGTATAGGAAGTTATGTGAGGACGACTCCAATCTGGTTGTTCTCAGGCTCACAGTAGTCTCCATTATAATCGATTTAGAAGTGGACTAATTAACAGTGCCTAGGTAATTTTCCTAAGTGGGTGAATTTACAATAGCTAAGGTTTACCGATTTCACAGGAATTTGGTAAAGACAGACCTGAGAGAGAGATTGGCTTGTGAAGTGATGGGCCTGGAAAAGTATGTGGAACTTTAAAATTATAAATTTCCTGGTCTTTATCTCCTTTTCTACCTATTTTTATATGTGATCAAAGGCTGAAAATAATTTATGTAAATAGTTTCTCAACTAGCCTTTCTCTCTGTATACCTCTTTAAAATATACTACTACCGGCTCTCATCCTGACCTAGCACCCACCTACTCACATAACTTTAGAAATCTGCCCCCACCTCCCCACGCCAATTGGCTTCACATTTCTATTAATAATTTAATATTTTTACCCCTAAAAGGGGAAGAAAGTGAATTTATGACTTGCTCTGGTTCTATGTAAACATGGATAAATTATTTAATTTCTTAATCTCCGTTTTCTTGTCAGTAAAATGGCCACAGTAGGGCCTACTTCTTTGAAAGGCAATGGCTTGTGAAGCTCTTAGCATAGATCCTGGCAAATTGCAGACATTCACAGATAATACCTGTTACTGCAGCTACTACTGATATACTCCTACATCATGATTCTCATTAACTACTCCTCAAATCTACAAAATCCTCTGTAGTCCCTTGAACACCTGCTAACTTTAATATCTAATAATGCCTAAATTCTAGCAGTCTAAAATTTCCAATACTTTTTGGAATCCCCAAATCAAATAATCCTGACATAAATATGTTCTCAGTTTTTTTTGTTTTTTTTTTTTTTTTCTTGAAGACTTAAAGCTTTGCTTCAAGTTATTATGCCCTGTGGCATTTTCTTCTTTTTTAGGATTCTTTGGTTTTCTTTATTAAATTTGCCATTTCCAAATGAAACAAAACAAAGATAGATACTTTTCCACCAACAACTAGTTACTGAATACTTGTTCCCCAACACAGTAACAAATAGAGAACCACAACACTTCCTAAAGATTGCAAGCCTAAAATTTACTTTAGCAATATCTATGAAAGAATACTTATAAGTCATCTTTGCTTGTGGGGTGGTAACCCCATAATTGGAGATCATAGGTGTCAATAATTTGGGATCTTACTTGGGGACCATCTCTTGGGAATGTACTATTTTAAGTCTTACACTTTGCCCAAATCTTGTGTAAGTAGGAACAGTGAACCACCTCATGTCAAGTAGGGAAAGCATAAGGGATAAAACAGTGTGTGAAAGATTTCTTTTTGCATTGCTGCTGGTTCCTGGTGTGTAGTTAATTGTTCCTGCTCTGGGCACAAACCACTTCAGCCACTTTAAAATTTCTGATTAGCCTCTGCCCAATCTCCAGCTTGATATATTCATGCTATCAGCTTCCAAGCCACGTCTTACTCTCCCTCTTCAAAACCTGTGTAGTCTTTGTTGTTCTGAGTTCTCCAACTGAGGCTGAACCCTGTCTTGTCAACTGACCCTGCTCAAGAGGTTGGAGCAGCCCTTGCAAACACAGCCTTTCATTTCGAGATTGCCCCCAACCCAGTTCCTTGGCTTTTTACCAAAGGGGGAGGGGGGCTTTTTTTTCCTCAAGTACAATTTTAGACCTGCTGTTCTGACTTGGACTTTAATGGCTTTTTATTAATGAGCAGCTGTTCATGGTTGAATACAGATCATAAAGTCATTTCTTGATCAAGCAAAACAAAGCTTTGGGGCTCATAGAGTGACAGCTTTGAACAGACACCTTTGAAAGCATAGGATTTTCTGATAATAATTTAAATGGATCATTTTATTGCTCTTTCTAGAAAATTTTACTTGGTTTCAAAATAATAAATTTTAATATTCTGGAAAATTGTAACATTTTTAATATCAAAATCACCACTTAATAGTAAGGATCATTTGCTTAATAAGAAACCAAACAGTTTGAAGCAGCTTTTCTTATTTATATTGTACTAAATGAAAATTAACTTTCCATGAGGAATTAAATATTTTCCATCATAATTATTACTACAATCATTAATTTTTATTTCTTAATAAAGGGAGACCCAAGGTTTAAGAATAAGAGTTAAACAAGTGCCTTCAGAAGAGGCCTACATAGGAATGGAAGAAAATTTTATATATATATATATATATATATATATATATATATATATATATATATATATATATATATTTAACCAGCAATGGATTTAAATAAAAAGATGGGAAAATTCTCATTCTATGTTCAGTAGTGAAATTCAGGAATATAATACCACTTGACTAATGTTCACATTGTTATTAGAGCTATTATATACTTCAGTTATATTATGATTTAAGTTAATTTGATGTGAACAAGATCTGGTTTATTATTCCTAAGAGAAAATGTGTTGAAATCTATACAACCAACATAAACCAGTAACATGATCCATCTTGTATGTGGGTTGAAAACTTAGAAATGAAATTGACCTAGTTATGTTGTGTGCATACAAATAGGTTAACAACCAATCTCACTATTGTGTATAATCAGAACGCATCAATTAAAACATCTGTTAAAAAAATCAATGAAAGCTTCCCGACATACAGGTTTATCATCTTCAGGTCCAGTAGAATCCTCCTGAGCTCACAAGGGATGGTACTTCCAAGGGAAATAGAGGTAAATTTTCTGTCATCAGCAATCAGAAAAAGACATGGTTGCCAGTAGAAAAAAGACATGACTGCCACATTAAAAAGGAAAGGAAAGGGGGAACATTATTATTATTATTATTATTATTATTATTATTATTATTATTATTATTATTATTATTTTGCAGTATTGGGGATTGAATTTAGGGGCATTCTACCTCCAAGCTATACCCCTAGCCCTGTTTTTTTATTCTTTATTTTGAAACAGGGTCTCACTAAGTTGCAGAGTGCCTCACTAGGTAGCTGAGGCTGGCCACCAACCCGGATCCTCTGGTCTCAGCCTCCCAAATGCTGGGATTACAAGTGTGCACCACCATGCCTGGCTTGAACATTAAGTTTTGAAGCTGCCCTCCAAAATCATCTTCCAACCCCTGACCCTACCCATCCTCCTCTGCCATTTTGTTGTAAAGCCTTAGGGTGAAAGAGCCGCTGTCAGAACGGAAGCTTTGCAACACTTCTCTGGTCTCTGCAGGCTCTTTCTCACTTCTCATGGGCAATTTTTTCCTAACTATGCACTGTCAAATTTTGTCCATTCTTTCTGTACTTGTCATTTCAGCACATCTAGATTATCATAATGATCCCCTAACTAGACTTGTATTTTATTTTTTCATTCCTCTAAGTTAGTACATTGACTTAGTACTTTGTTTTCTGATTACTGTGAATAATTTTAAAGTACTGCCTTCTTCATGGTAACTGTCCTATTCAAAATATAGATTTGTTCACCATTGCCTATCAATTCAGATTTACTGGGGATTGAACCCAGGGGCATTCTACCTCTGAGCTGTACCCCCATTCCTATTTTTATTCCTTATTTTGAAACAGGGTCTCAATAAGCTGCGGTGGGCCTCACAAAGTAGCTGAGGCTGGCCTCGAACCCGGATCCTCCCAAGTACTAGGATTACAAGTGTGGACCACAATGCCCGGCTGAAGGATGTGTCTTGATAGTTGCTCTTTAAAGTCTTAACTTTTTCCTGTTGTTTCTGAATCTTCCTCTGGCTACCTCTGGCCCTTGAAAATATAAAACCTATCAGCAATTCTTGTTAAAGGCATTTGCCTATATATACTGTATATTTCATACAGTGAAAATTACTCACCTCCTCACAATGTAATATATATTTCTTGCTGTAGTATTAAATTTATGTTATAATCATACAAGAAGTATTCAGTGTAAAAACATAAATTTTCTCTCTTCATAGGGAGAACATATATATGTGTGATCATATATATATATATATCATTTTCTTTAATTTATGCATTCAGGCGGATGATCATGTATATATATATGATCACACACACACACACACACACACACACACACACACACACACACGATCATCTGCCTGAACGCATAAATTAAAGAAATTAAAGAAAAACCAAATGAAAATACCCTTGCCACGTAGCCAGGCACACTCATAAATATCTTGCCCAAAAGGAATTATTTTTTTTCTGCTCATGGGCACAGATCCCATTACCATAGCAACCATAACTAGTTGGTCTATAACTGGGTGTGAATTTTATACACTGTTATTTGAAACATTAAGACTAAGTCAGGATAAAGTACAGTTTCTGTAGTATTTTGGGTTTATCTAAATCTGGTGGAGAAAAAGTTTTATTGTGCTGTCTATTCATTCATGCATATAGTTGATTCAGCGCTTGCGAGCACACTGTGTGCTAAGCTCTTTGGAGAAGTCAAAGGAACACATAACCCTTAAGCTAAAGGAACTTCTCTCATAAAGTTGAAATTCATGAGTGAAGAGCATTCCTGGAAATACAGTTTTTCCATGGACATTTTAGAGTCACAATAACTTAGGTGCTGTATTTGGACCTATGGGTAAAGCGGCAAGAGGTTCCTAACTGACCAGATGCCCACAGTATCCAAGTAAGTAGCCTAACCCCTCATGTAGGCACTCCTCTTTGGTCTTATATTGCATGTAGTGACTCTCTGAAAAGGGGAAGTTGAAATAAATCTTAGTATTTCTTTCTCTGGAGATTGGACACTCCTTGCCAGGTGGTACCAACATGAAGAAGCTGAAAACATCCACTGACTAGAGTGGGGAAAGCATGCCATCTTCCCTGTGGTTCAGATAGATGCCTGACACGACACATAATGGATTCAACTCAATGTTTAAGCATTTCCACTTGGGTGTGGGGCGGGTAATAACTTCATTGTAGACAGGTTGTTTTAAGCTCTTTTCCTTCATTGTCCCTGCCCACCTACCCTACCCCCAGAAAGATTAATTCCCTATTCTCTTGTTCAAGTTTTGCCACCTCAAGCATTTAATGAAACCAGGATATATATATAAATAAATTAGGATCCCCACCAAATGTCAGTGAAATCCTAAAAGAGCAAGTGCTGGTGTAGGGCATCACAGCATCAGGAACTCAAACTCCTTTCAACTGAGTTCTCTGCCCCTTCTCCCCAGGCATCTTACTCCTTGGAGGAGGAGAAACAAGAAGCTATAAAGAAAGGAGCAAAGTGACCCATAATAGTCATGCTTTAAGGAAAGTTCCTAGAAAATGCCACAGGTCCCGTGTTTATAACCCACAACTCAGAGGTTGAGCACACAGGGAAATGCTGGGAAATCGTCTTTGTTGAAGGTGGCCTTGTTCCCAGCCAATGAGTCTAATAATTAGCACTCACATAGAGCTTATTGCATGCCAGGCACTGTTCCAGTGTAATAAGAAGCCTAATGGTTTATTGGGCCAGGGATTAACATGATATAGGTAACATTATGGTAATAAAACCACAGGAGCAGCTATCATTTACTGAAAGCCTACCACCTGCTGGATTCTGTTATGTGCCATGTGTATGATATCATCAGTCCTCAAATACTATACCACCAGAAGGATATTTTCCAGATTTTATAGGTGATGAAATTGAGAATAAGAACTTGCCTGAGATAATAGAGTTGGCAAAGTATAAACCTGGAATCTGAACAGAAATTTGGAGAGAAACATGTTTTACTAAAAACTCTCTTCTCAATGAACACTCTCCCATGCTTGAAGAAAAGTGAGAAGCAATTTAAAGTCAGAACTTAGGCTCTGGAGTTAGACTGCCTGAGTTTGTCTCTCAGCTTTATCATTAGCAGCTCTGTGAACTTGGGCATTTTTCATAATTATTTTAGGTTTCAAGTCTCCTTGTCTGAAAAAGGGGATGAAAACTCTATAGGGCTATTGTAAGGAGAGTCGTGAAGAACACTCAGCATTGTGCATGGCACTAACATGAGGCCCATCTTCATCTCATCAATAGTGCTGTTTGTGGTTATAGGGATATTTTAGGTAGCACATTTGGGGATTAAACAAAGAGGTAAAAGCAGATGGACCCTCGAGAAGTTGAAATGATCAGAAGGTAAGCTGGGTGTGATAGTACATGCTGGGTGCGGTGGGAGGCTGAGACAAGAGCATCACAGGATTGAGGTCAGCCTCAGCAACTTAGTGTGACCCTATTTTCAAAATAAAAAGTAATAAAAGGGCTTGGAGTATAGCTTGGAGGTAGACTACCCCTGGATGATTCAATCTCCAGTCGAAAACACACACACACACCCCAGAAGGTGATGGAACTAAGGAAAAAGGAAAGACAGTAGTATAAGATACAAACATTTTGTTATGAGAAATACAGAAAGATCTTATTACCTTGCTATTCTATGTTCCTTACATTGACAAAAATGGGGATTTTTTTTTTTTTACTTTACCAGTTTTTCAGATCTTAGAATAGTACTGAGTAAGAAAAAGCAAACTTATGCTCATTTTCTCCTATTATGTGTTCAGCACACAGATCACTTCCAACATCACATCAACACCATGTGTGCACCCCCCCACACACACACACATACACACACTAGCAAGCAAGCAGTTCTGCAGCAGACACCATCTGGGTGTCCTCTAATTTAAGTCTGTCACTATCTACCTGGAGACAGGATCAGATTCCGAGGGTGGAGGCCTCATTTCCCAAAACTGCCCCCTCCACTTGAGATGCCAATCGAAAGCTCTGAGTTGCAGTCTGTTTTATCTGTGCTTCTGACCAACTGGCTATGAGTGGGAGTGCCCACACCCCCTCCTTCAGATTCAATTACCTTGCCCGAAGTGGCTCACAGAACTCAGGGAAACACTAATATTTACCAGCTGATTTTACAGGGTATTACAAACGACACAGTCAAAGAGATCAATAAGGCTGAGGAAAGGACACAAGTATGGGGGAAGGACAGAGTTCCATGCTCTCTCTAGGGCATCGCCCTCCAGGAACCTCTGCACATTCAGCTATGCAGCTGCTCTCTGAACCCTGTTCATTTGGGGTTTTATGGAGATTTCATTGCATAGCTAATGCTAATAAACTGGTAGGGAAACACAGCAAGGCCTTTCTGATTAGACTCTTTTAGCCTCTCTGTGCAGCATTCCTTCCTCTCTAGTACGGGCGGGACCCCTTCTGAAATAGTGGTCTTATCATCTATCAAATAACGTAGATCAGAGAAAGTCAGAGAAGGTTGTAGAGTTTCTATGGCCTGCCTTAGGGAAGAGAAATTGTATTTTCTATGGCCTGTCTCTGGGAGGGAGGTATGAGTGAGGAACTATGGAGGGAAACCAAAAGATATTCACATATATTTTATAATAACGTGAGTACTAACACACCAAAGGATTTTCCTGACATGCTTAGCAACTCAGTAGTCACTTCTTACATTAACAAGTATTTTAAGAAGGTAAACATCAATTTGTAAGTCAGCAATGTCAGAGAAATACTATTTAAAAGCAAAGAATTTAAAGGCAAAAAAAAAAAGTGGCTAGTATATGAATGAAGGCTGTGTGAAACTATATTGTACTTGGGCATCTTCAAAAGTAGTAGTTAAATTGTAGCTTGTCTAGTATAAAGTATTATGCACATGTATTATGATAATTCTAGAAAGTTCTTTAAAAGCGGACAGCTGGAACCCTGAAGCAGCTAAATCACAACCTTTTTTTTTTTTTAACAAATTCTTTGGCCAAGAAGCAAATTTTTAGAAATTCCTTTTTACTGCTAAGTGAGTTACATTAGAAATATCTCCTTATTAAAAAAAAAAAAGAAAAAAAAAACTACAAAAAAATTTGACCAAAAACTTTCAGTGGACTAAATTAAAACTTTAGATAGTGAAAGACTACAGATGGTGCCAATTTTCACAGTGTTCTGATATGGTAGACATTTTTGTATCTCTTAAAGAGCCAAAATATAGGAATTTGTTCCATCGATTAAAATTGCAATTCTTGGAATTTAATTTTCTAACAGACAGGAAACATTATGGAATGGAAAGTACACTGGCTCAATGCAAAGTACACTAGCTCTGCAACAGAAAATTTGATTTTTAAGTCTTAGTATGGAATGGGGGAATGTTGAGTCTCTCCTCCTCCCCTTTTAGGAACAGAAGACTTTCACCCATCAGGATAGGAAATGGTAGAGTATGAAAGTGATGAATTATCTAGTGATGTATGATCAAGAATCAGTGTGCCTTGGACATGGCAAATATCCCTCTTGAAGGGGCCTTGTATGTGTTTTTTGAAAACTTCATTATCAGGGACTTCTTACCTGCAGTTCCCTTACAATTGTGACTATTTCTGTTACAGTTGTTTACTTGAACTTTTTTTTTTTTTTTTTTTTTTTTTTTTTTTTTTTTTTTTTTTTTTTTTTTTTTTTTTTTTTTTTTTGCAGTACTGGGGATGGAACCCAGGGGCATTCTACCTCTGAGGTACACCCCCAGTCCTATTTTGTATTCTTTATTTTGAAACAGGGTCTCACTAAGTTGTAGAGAGCCTCACTAACTGCTGAGGCTGGCCGTGAACCGGGATCCTCTGGTCTCAGCTTCCCAAGTACTGAGATTACAAGTGTGGGCCATCACACACAGCTTACTTGAATTTTTTCTATTGCTCCTAGGCATCCAGTAGTCTCCTCCCATTTCCTTATCCTGTAGTCTACTTCCCTTATAGGCAGTAGCTCTTCTGGACAAGACTTAAGGCCTCCCTGTTGCTATCTCTCCTCTCCTCTCCTCTCCTCTCCTCTCCTCTCCTCTCCTCTCCCCTCCC
>PVLC010005099.1:19735-79253 GCA_004027655.1 Graphiurus murinus | reverse complement strand
ATGCATGGGGCAGAGGGACACCCTAAAGCACATGATGTACCTACACAATCATATCAAGGTCACTCACTGAAGTGAACCTTAGGGGGAGGGAGGGGGAGGGAATGGGGAGGGAATCGGGGAAGGGGACAAATGAGAATTGTGTGCAAATATGTTGTTAACAATTTGTACTTAACAAAGATGTATGCTATATTGCACGAATCACTACAATAAATATTAAAAAAAAAAAAAACCTCAAGAATAAAAGCCTACTCCAAGAACTTGATTATTTGGTCCCACTTGCCAGAGTTGGGCTTCATGCCCACGCCTTACCTGAAAAGACAACTGAGAACATGAATTGCTAGCATGTTCAGCCTCTGTTACAGAAGACAGAATTTTCAACAAAAAAGAGGGAGAGGCTATTAATGATGGAATGGTAGAATCCTGTGTTATTATTACAAATGATGATAAGGATAAGAGGTATGACACATGAGAAAGACAACAAGTTTTAAGAAATCTGATGCACTTAAAATACACTTCAAAATGCTAACATCAGGGCTGCCCCCCCTGTGAAAGGATGAAAGGAATAATTTACTTTCTTTGCATTTTTACATATTACCTAATAAATTTAAATTAGCTTAAATTTCATTTATAACAAAAATAAGTGACTTCGATTTTGAAAAATAACCTAATTCAAAGAGAAAACTTATTTTCTATCAAGCTATTAATGTTATCTGACTCTGCTTCAAAGCAGTTATACAGTCAAAAAGTGCCTAAGACATTTATATCAAAATTTGTTCTGCATTACTGTCATGAAGAAATGAAAGAAAGACAAAAGAGAAATCAAGAGAAATGGTCACTGGAGGATTTTTAAATTGGAAAAATAAAAATGTTTTGTTAAGAGATGATGATACAACCAAAAGCCGTCAAGACAGGACTGTTGCAACTTAATATATCAGATGTGTTGCTCTGGGGATTTCTCCTGTGAGAAGGCCTTATGCGCTTGCCAAAATCAGCTTTGTGCTGGCCACAAAAATTAAAATAGTTTAAGGGGAGAAGAAAATACTCATATTTTGTTGAAAGTAATTCACAGTCCTAACAATACAATGATATCTGCCAATATTCTAGTGTTTGGTTAAAACAAATGGCTAACACTTTTCTTGGGTTGTTGATCACTTTAAATCATTTTAATTATATGATACCCATAAATACTTCTTGTTGCATAAACTTCAAACATTATCAAAGAATAAAAGTTAAAAATAAATTTCCTATTTTATTGTCTCCAAGGAAACTTGGCTTATTTCCCTCTAATGAGATAACCACTGTTAAATTTAGGATTTATCTGTTCACAGTATTTTCTACATATTCAGATTTTTAAGCCTCAATTGAATCATAACACATTGTTGTGCCTGCTTTTTAATTTTAATATAATATATCTTGGATATCTATCTCATTACATATAGATCTCTCCAAACTTTTTTTTTTTTAGCAACTGCTAACTCTGTTTATGCATTCCTCCTCTGATAGGTATTTAGATTGTCCACAACATTTTGTTTCTATAAAAAAATGTTTGTGATGAACATTTTATACATCCAATTTTATTCAATTTTATTCAATATTTTTGGAGGATTTGATCCTAGAAGTGAAGATACTAACTTTAAATGTATGCACTTGTAAAATTTTGTTATTGACACTCTGCCCTTCAAAAACTGTGCCAATTACACACTCCAGACAGCAGAGTTTGAAAATGTCCATAATTTCCATCTTTTGCACACATGAGGGAAAATAATTGTACTTATTTTAATTCATATCTCAGAATAATAGTGAAGTTGAACTTCTATAGTTAACTCCTATCAATGTGCTAATCTTATAAGAAATATGCCCTCTTAAATACTTAAATAATATTTTTCTAATTATAAAAGACATCTGTGAACTGCAATAAATTTTCAAATTCAGGAACTCAGAAAGTCCATCAACAGATAAATGGATTACAAAACTATGGGATATGTACACAATGGAATTTTACTTAGCAGTTCTACATATTTCTATTGATTCATAAAACATCTTTATATATGAAGATATTAATATCTAGTACTGGTTTCTTTTATTTATTCACATTTAGTTCTTTAATACATATGACATATGTAGAAGGTACATTTAACATAAGTAAATATATGTGACAATAGAAAATAGATAGTAAAAAATTCTCTTAAATTTAGAAATCTTGCAATATACAAAGGCAATACGCACTTTACAGTGACATTTTTCAGTTAGTAGAAATGACCATCAATAGACAAAATCATAAGTAATTACTTTGAGGGAATTGTAGAATCAAACTACATAAGCAGACTCTGGGAAAGCTTGAAGTACCGAAATGAAATATTCAAGTGTGTATTCATTTGAATCTAATTATGTTATGGAGTAACAAAGGAAATTCAAATTTTGATGCTTTGTGAGCTTCAGCAAATACCCTCCTTGTCTGGCTTCCCTTTTTGTTATTTGTACAAATATGGAAAAGGAATAAAATGATAATAGGTATCTTACAAGGTTTTTAAAATAATTAAATCATGTAATTTATGGAAAGCACTTAAAGCCTAGAACAAAATTGTTACTCCATAAATCATCATAAGAATGACTGTTTTAGAATTTTTTTTTTATGCTTACAAAGAAATTCTCTCTACCATTAAATCCTTCCGCAAACAAAAAGCAGTTTTACATAAAGTCTACCTCCTTTAGGAAACTCTCCTTTAAGTTAGTTTATGTCTGTTGAAAGCCGGCAGTGTATTGGTCTTTTGAGAAAGAGCAAGCATCTTTGAAGTGTTAGTGACTCAGATTGATGTGTTCCTTCCTCTTTGGTGTTCATTCTTACCCCTTGGACAATTGAAACAGAAGAGACATGGCCAGAGGGCGTTCTTTTCCACAATGGTGCTTCCACAGATTTGACCCAAGCCATACACATGGCCCCCAGTAGGCGGATTTTATTTAAATGAATGAGATTGTCCTATGTTTTATTCATGCTACAAGAATTTAAAAGCTCTCTGATAGAGAGGGTAGGTCAAAACACAACTCATTGAGGATCATATTTTTATAAACTGCAGGCTGCCCTTTAGGAACGAGATATACCAAATAGTGAAAGGCAGACTTTGGAAAATCTCCATGTATTTAGAGCTGCACATATACACTACACATTGATGAACTACTTTTGAATTTTCCCTAGCTACTTTGTGACTTTCATTTTTGTGCATCCAGGGTATGGCTTCCTTCACAATATCAGAGCATGTTTTTCAAAAGAAAAAGGATGGAAACATTGTGTTTGAGCATCATTAGATCTGGCAGCCTACCTGGACTTCATTCAAGAGCTTTGCACCCCTATCCTTTGCCTGGAAAATGGTGGTTAGCTCCAAAGAGGAAAGAAAACACAACATAAAAGTTTTCTCAAGAAAACACATCTAAGACAGCTCAAATAGAAAACAGCCAACACTGTTGTTGTTCAGAATTGTTCACTTGCTTTGTTTTTCTTTCTTCTCCCTCCTCCTCCCTGCCTTTAGTCACTTCACCGCTCCTTGGCACCTATATGAGAGGGGTGTGTACCCAGGGTCAGGCGGGGAAAGAGAAGATCATCAGTCAATTTTGTGTCTAGCTGGTTGCTTCAGAGGAAGAGTGGGTTGAAACAGATGACCATAATAAGGATTGAGGATTATCTGTGACTTTCAAAGACTATTGTGTTCCCATTATCATGAAAACTCAACAGTGGGCGGCAAGCTCACTCTTACTGATTCACTCACTTGGAGAAAGTGAATTCAGTAAGCATTACCATATACTCCAGAACTATTTATTTCTGAAAGTAAGAGCAATGCACAATCTCTCTCTCTCTCTCTCTCTCTTTTTCTTTCTCTCTCTCTCTCTCTCTCTCTCTCTCTCTCTCTCTCTCTCACACACACACACACACACACACACACACACACACACACACACACACACACAATTCGAGTCAAGCATAATTAAAGAAAACCAAAGATCCAGCTGTTTTCAGGGTTTATTCGATATTAGGAGCATTGTGGTTTTGTAATAACAATATACAATGTGCTTTCAGAGGTGTTTTTCCATTTAATTCACTAGCTTCTAAGTCATTGCTCTTTCATCCATATGTTTCTAGTTTGTGTACATTGAATATTTTCTGAAATGTCATTCTGCAAGAGCAATTTGATGTTCAAGAAGGCTCTTTGGTTATTGTTAAAAAGCCGAAAGCATGATTTGTTAGAGGGAAATTTTACAAGTTTGAAAAGATTGCTTTTGAGGTTTTCCTTCCCCTCATTTGCCTTAATGTCTAGAGAGAAAAAAATGGGTCCCTCCATCTGATACTACAAAGAGTCTTCATGCTGAAAATAGAAAAACAAAGTAGGAGACAGGGTTGGGAGGTGAGGGTGCCGCTGTGTTTATGAGCTGCTACTGTTCAAAGTCAACCCATGCAACGCCTTGGAAAGTACAACTTCGGCAAGGAGAGATGTTTAAATAGTGATAATGGATTGCAAATACAGGGACTCTTATCTTTGGAATTTTAAAGTAGACACCAGGAAGCAGAGAAAATTTAGTTGAAGGCTTACCCCAAAAGCTGAACTTTTATCTTTTATAGGTCAGTCTGTGCTGGTGTGCTTTGTGAATACATAATGGAGCTTTAGAGATCTGGATAATCTCATATAAAAATGAAACTATAACACTTTATATATTTTTAAAAAACAGTAATTTGAGGTAAGAGGTTTTTGTTTCAGTTTTCCCATCAGCAGTGTCAGGAGAATGAAGGAAGATATGAGAACATTACATGGATGAGTCACAAATATTGGATTGATAAATCTCACCTTCTTGTTCATTCCTTCATTCATCCACCTGAGGCTCATTCAAGTATTAACTCTACTATTTGCAGTGGCTCCTCAAATTTGGAAAAGTCGAGTATGATCACATTTAAAGCTCGTTTCTATTATTATTCATGCCACTCCTCTCTGATGAATCCAAAAGCAACTGATAAATGGAAAAGTCAAATGACTTCAAAATGGCAAGAAAAATTCTAATCAAAAGCAAAAATTGTTCATTTAAAATAGCCCCAGGCTTTCATCTTAATCCTTACTAAACCAGTGGCCCCCAAATCAACTCTGTCATCGTGGATGGACTTATTTAATGTGATTACCTCTCCATTAGAAAAATTAAGAAAGCCCTTGACACAGAGTTCTTACCATTTTCCACAGTCAGACCTTATTAGTGCAGCTTGTCTGCTTAGCTTGGATTCTCAGAATGCAGCTCCCCATCAGGTTCATCAATGGGACTCTGGTCCATTGATTCTGAACAGTCCTTCAGGCCCCTCGGCCCCTGTCCCCAAGCTCAGCAGTTCTGTCCCCCTGTCTCTGTTCAGTCTCTGCTCAGGCCACTTTTGCTTAGACAGCAGTCTGGACATTCAATTTTTCCTTCCTTTAAATGTTTTCTTTTCATCAAAAATTCTTGATTCTCTTCATATACATATATATATATATATATATATATATATATATATATATATATATATGTATATGAAGAGAACCAACCTCCCCCCATTTTTGTTGTTTTATATATATATATATTGTATATATATATATATATATACAATATATATATATTGTATATATATATATATATATGTATATATATATATATATATATATACATGGCTCTCATTGGCTTTTATGGTGAGAAACACAATGTTTAATTAATGTATACATCTCCATTGACACAGCATTATATGTATTTTTGTATACTTGTATTGGTCCATTATAATTATATATCACAGTGAGATTCACCTTGAGTTCAAAGATATACATTCACGTATATACACACATCACTTGGAGTATTTCCCACCTTGATCCCTGTCCTTCTTCCCTGTACATGTTAGTGAGATTGGTAGTGATGGCTTTAAATGTGGACATAATATTATTTGAATTATTTCCTTCCTCAATCCTCCATTTCCCCCTCCTCTGCCCCTCCAGTTCCCTTTTATTATCCTACTACTCTCTTTCTTCATTAAAAAAAGTTCTTGATTCTAAGTGCTTTATTTTTACCATTTCTAAACACCTAACTGAGCCGATGAGATTACAATGTTTCTTCCTACCAATATTTTTACATTTTAACTAGGGTAATTTTTCATATCAGAAATTATTTCCTTTGAAGATTTTTCTGAAGACCATGTTCCTTATCATTCTTCTTTATTCCCTTCCAAACATTTAGAATTTCCACTTAAAACTACTTATTTTACCTTCTTTGCTGTCTAACTTGACTATGGATACCTTATGAAAATTAGAAACATACTGACTCTGTTGACTTCCTCTGCATTTTGCATATTACCTGGCAAATAATAGCTGTCCATCCTAGATATGTATGTGCTGAATAAATCCATGCATCCATCCATTTGTGCGTCCATCCATCCATTTAAGATTTACTGAGCCAGATGTTGTGATCGGTAATGGGGAGGCTATGACAGACCCAGGGGAATATCATTAGGGCCAAGTGAGCCTCTTGATGCCCTTCAAATCACACTCTGCTGGCAGCTGCTTGCACCACTTGTGCGGCCAACCTGGGACAAAGGTTAGAGGGTGAAGCAAGAGCAAGGACAGAGCTCACAAATCACTGGCTCCTGACACTTGCAACAACTCTGAAAGCATGCCAAACTCATACCTTCAACTTCAAGGCTCTAGTGCTCCCCCTGCTAAGAAGGCTTTTGACACTCTAACCCCATCACTTCCTCCCCCACTACTGACTCGGAATGATTGGCAGCTCTTCGGATTGATCTTCTAGGAAATGGGGAGAAAGTCTCTAGGTCAGAGTCCTAAGGCTCTGGAATTCCCTCCTCCCCAAGTTCTGCTTTCTTCTACATAGGGGAACATTCCAAAAGACCACCTTTTACTCCTGTAGCCTACAATGACTTACGAGTGTCAAAACCTTCAGTGTTTTCTAAACCTCTCTCCCTCCTTCTGCAACTAGGTACTAATTGCTTTGATGACTAAAACTGTCTTGTTTAAAACTCAAGCAGCTCATTTGAACCTCAGAAAAAGGAGACTGTCTTAAAGAGATGAACTCAACTAAAACCTCATATTGTGTTAAATATACACAAAAATAGCTTTTAGATTATACCTAAAATACTAGGCTACATTACCTGCCACAGTGAACAAATAGACAATGTAGTAGTTTCTCCTATTACCATAAATGTATCATTAATAAAAATATTAAATATTTCACATTAATCGAAGTGGAAGGTTAGTTTTTTTAAAAAATGAGACTAATAATTTGTGGTTATGTTTCCCAGTTAACATTTATCTCTTATACAGTATTAAGCTTTTCAGCTTCATAAAATATGTAGTTGTTTGTGAAAATTAATTCCTATTTTAAATTTTTGAAAACCTTTACAGTCATTCTCATATTAGACATGTCATGAGAGAAACAAAACTATTTCCATGGATTTGAACAAAATTACAGTATATTTAGTTGTTAAACAAGGGGTTCAGAACTCAAAATCCTGAAATTTTGATTGATTTATTTGAAAAAACATTTAAATATATGGTTTATAAAATGCAAGATAAAAGAAAACTTAATACAATTCCACTGTTTTTGCTTTTACCCAAGAAAATAATGTCTAGATATGCAAGTAGTGAAAGAGAAAGGACACTAAATTTATTGGTTTCATTTTCTTAAAATAATGGTTTACAAATGGTGTTTTTACTTCTATGTTGACTGCAACTTATTTCAGTGCTATTGTACAATGTTCAAATACCATCTAAAAATCTACTAAATATAATTCACATGAATAATGAAATAAATATTGTTTGGTATGTATTTACTCTTAATTTTAAAATATGTATCTTTAGTCTCCTGCTATGTATTAGACATTTTTATTTCATATATCATTCAATAAAATTGTTAAAGAGACATTCAAAATAATTATTAAACAAATCCAGGGCAAAATATACATAAATAGTACTAACATAAAAGATTGTGTAGAAAATTTGAATGTAAATATGCAGGTAGAAAAATAATCCTGTACTTAAGATTGGGCCTAAAGCTAGTTATTCTGTACTTGTATGTGAGAGGGACCACCAGAGAGGGCTGAATGCTTCCTTTTTTATGTTAGATCAGGGCTTCTGAACTTTGACACTAGTGAGTGACACTGGGACTGAGCAATTATTTTTGGTGGGGGGATGTCTTTTGCATTGTAGGATGCTTAGCATCCTCCTCGGCATCTATTCACTGGATACCAATAGTATTCCCCAAATTATGACAATCAAGAATATCTCCAGCAATTGCTTAATATCCCCTGGGAGACAAAAGAGCCCATAGTTGAGAACCAGTGCTGTAAGAAGGCAGGCTTTCTAAGGAAACACAGGGAAGTTTTCCCAGAAGTCCCAGGAAATCATCTTCTTAGATGAATTTGAACTGAATTGCATGGCCATAACTAACTTAATCATTGCCAAGAAGATTAGAAACACATTAAGGCTAATTGAGTCAAATCTCTCACAATGCATATAGGGTCAGGTTCCCTTGAATCCTATGAATTATATAGGAAAGGGTGGATTCCTGAATATCTTTGGCAACCAACACTCACAAAGCAGTTCTTCAGAATATATATATTTGAAAGAAGCTACTAATCAGATAATTCTTATAGAGAAAATACTGAAAAATGTGGTTGGCTCACTTATTTTAAGTCCTTACTGAGCATATCCAATATGCTTGGCTACTGTGTGCAAAAGACAAGGTAGTAAATTAGAAGGATACATTCCCTGGCTTCATGGAACCTATGGACAACACACATGAAAGGGGCCATTACAAAAGTCCATGAGTATTGTGTCACTGGGTGTCCTGAAATTCTAACTTCACTTTGCCTAAGAATCAGGGAAGTTCATTGTGTGAATTGCTTTTCTGTTATTGTAGCAAGTACCTGAGATAATCAACTTGTAAAGAGAAAGGTTATTTTGACTCACAGTTTCAGAGGTGTCAGCCTATGCCCGGTTGGCCCTATTGCTTTAAGCCTGTGTGAACACATCATGTAGAGTAGAACCTCTCTCCACATGGCCATCAAACCAAAAACAAGGAAAGGAAGGGGCTGGAATCCTCTATCCCCTTACAAGCCAGGCTTCTAATGACTTGACCTCCACTAGGCCTCACCTCTTAAAGGTTCCATCATCTTCCTATAGTGCCAAACCAAGAACGCAGCCTTTAACAGAGGGGCCTTTGGAGGACATCCCAGATCCAGACTACAGCAGCCTTTATGGGGTTTGCCTGCTGGGTTTACTCTCTAGTCCCAGTAAAGGGAAAAGTGGGTCACTCAAGTCTTGCACAGTGGCACACACCTATAATTTCAGTACTTGGGAAGCTGACACAGGAGGATTGAAGTTTTGAGGCCAGCAGGCTATTTTCAAATAAAAAAATAAAAGTAGTGGTGGAGGTAGCTCAGTAGTAGAATGCCATGGGTTCAGTCTGCAGTGCAAAAATAAATAAATAAGTAAATAAATAAATAAATGTGTATGGTTCATAGTAGGTACTCATAAGTATTTTTGAATGAATGAATAAATGGACGCTAATGTATTAAGCTCTCATATGGGTTAGGCACTATCCTATATTTTAAGAATAAAGCAATGGACAAACTAGTCAGAAGAAACAGTTAACAATCAAATAAACAGACAGAGCTCAGAATGCAATTTTTTTTTTCCTGGTTATTTTTACTTAGTTGGAAGAGGGAGTGAAGTGCATGCCTCTGGCACAAACTTTAACCAAAATCTTAGAAGACAAAATAATAGCATATAGTGAAATATTTAAATTATTTATAAATTTAATATAAAATTAATGAATATAAATATGAGTAAGAAATACTTTTAACAAAAATGATTCTTAAAAATCCATGATGAACAAAATATTAAACTTTTAAATAAGGACAAGGTCTGTGACAGTGCCTTGGTAAGCCACATTGGATCCTGATGCAAAAAAATAATAATCAGCGATATTACTGCCGGGCTGTGAGTCTTGTGAAACATGGATAGATTTTTAGAGTTATTCTGTAGTTTGAATGGTAAAGATTGGTGATTGACTAGATGCAGCGAGGTGCACATCATCACACCAACAGGCTTGATGGTGAAAGCAAAATCAGGAAAAATGATGACCAAATGCAGATTGCAGTGGTTGAAAATCTCCATTGGATCCTGACCTCCAAAGGGCACTGGGTACACAGGTACATAGTTAGGGTAATACCTTTACCAGCACTGGTTGCTTTGCCAGGACCCTTAATATAGCCTGAGGGCAGAATGCTCAGTAAGGGCAATTCATTGGAATCTGGATGGGAAGGAGTAGAGGGGGGCGGTTCCAGAACAAGGAAATCCGAGTACATGGCTTCTGGGAATTCACTTTGATCCAAAGACTAAAAAGTTGACTAGCTAATGAAATGCATGAACCGCATGTCCTTACAATTATTATATTTCTCTTTCACATTGTTTTACTCAATCAACATTTTGATAAAAATCAAACAGCAGACTGGTTGAGGTTATCAGCTTTAGCACAGGCTGAGAGGTCAGGCACTTGTATTGCAGATTAAGAGCAGATAAATATCAACTGGCTGGATAGTGTAATTGACATCCTTTTTTTAAACATTGCCAGAGCCTAGTGTTTTGCCAGGGAACACCTATGAATAGATAACATGATGTCTATGGCTATACTATATTTTGCTGTAAAAATTTTGAAAATAGGATTTTTCTCACCTGAATACAGAAAAATATCAATATTCTAACTAAATACCTGATTATAAACAATATGTTTAGGGGGCACGCCAATACGTAATGGTCAATTACTAAGTGAAATTACCTAATATGTGGGCATCCTAGATTATAGTATATTATATTTGTGGAAATAGTGTAAAAAATTCTGATATTAGTCAATCTTAAGCCATTCTATCTAAAAATCTGTATAGTAACAGATGCTCTTGCTCACTAATATTAGTCCTAGTGAGTTAATAATTCAGGATATATGGGGGAGAGAAAAAAATTTTCAAGAATAATAAAATAATCCCAGCATTCGGGAGGCTGAGACTGGAGGATCCGGGTTCGCGGCCAGCCTCAGCTACCTAGTGAGGCACTCCGCAACCTAGTGAGACCCGGTTTCAAAATAAACAATAAAAAATAGGGCTGGGGGTATAGCTCAGAGATAGAATACTCCTGAGTTCAATCCCCAGTACCGCAAAAAAAAAAAAAGAATAATAGAATAGACATTTGAAAACATTATAAATCAATTTTAGCAATAGTCTTTATTATAATTTCTTTAAATTCTTATAACAATTGGAAAGCTGTGACTAATAATTCTTAGTTTTCTGCTCTAGGATATAAACTATTGAGATAAATTAAGAAAATGAACAAAATCTCTTTATATATTTTAATTGGTCTTACTAAAATTTTTTGATGAACCATCTAAACCAATTAACCATAGAAATGAATTAATTTCTCCCTTGTTCTTTGGAGGGAAAAAATGCTGCTTTGCTTGGATTTCTTGCAGCTGCATTAAAGGTAATTTTCCCAGAGGACAATTTTCTTTGTTAATCTCTATGTTAACCTGTGTTTTAGAGTGTTTTCAGTTTCAAGTTTTCAACCTATGAATAACGATCAACACGTGATGAATCTATCAGAACTGAGCAGAAAGCACAAGTCTGCAAACTCTAAAAGAAATTTCCCTGAAGCTGATGCATAATGTTTCTTTTAGCATCCCATTCATCAGAACTGAGACACGTGGCTTTACCTGTCTGAAAAAAATAGACCAGAAAATGCAATTGTTTTATATTTTCTTATAAAGCAGGCCAAGGAATAACCATAAAAAAGGGGGAGGGGGCTTAATTCAGAGAAAGTGGGTATTGGAAAAGGAACAAGCAGCTTTAATCAAATTAGGCAATTTCTTTTTTTTTTTTTTTATATTATGCGTGCATTGTAAGCATACATCTTTCTTAGGTACAAATTGACCAAGGGCCTATCTGAGAACTAACTTCCAAATGAAGCATAATCCCACTAGAAATATTAACTTAAATCTTTAAAGTATGTGGACATCCCACTTGTCCACTAAAGGGAAAGACATCTGTGGATAACCACTGGATAGGAGCATAGAAGCGGAGACTTGAAGAAAGGGGAAAGTATGACAGTCACCTTTCACAGAGCTGCCACTCTTCCAAGAATTTTGTCAAACTGGTTCTAATATTAGTATTACGAATCCTTTTGAACACACTAGACTGATTATCATAGAATGCAGACCTAAAATATATTTCTTGTTGAAATTTTAATTCTGAGTGGTTGCTGAACTAAGTGGTTATCAAATCCAGTTTTCACTGCCCTGATTGAGGAATGTGGGTTGCATCATTCAAAACCAGCATGATTTAAAGATATCTTGTATAAAAGGCATAGTGCTAAATTTAGTTGCTTGTTGCTGATTCTGTTCACCATGATTATATGGTAAAGTATACATGGACATGCCGCACAGAAGGGGTTATGTCTAAGGGGAAGGGCTTTCTTATAAAGCAGAATGTTTGAGCAAATTTAATTGTGAATGGAATGAAAGAACTCAGTAACTTCTAGCATTATCTAGGCTGGTATTTAGAGACAACTTAGATTTCTTTTAGCGATATTCTACCCTAAGTGAAAACCATTGATAATTTTATAAAATGAACCTGAAACCTTTCAAAGACCATACTCAAGTTTCCCATTGTAGAGCTTTGTATGTCAGCCCAAGAGTATGAGTTTATTAAGGTATTCCCATTCCCAGAAAAGGTTTACTTTACCCACTAAAACCTTACTCCAATGGATATCAAGTATCTCTTGTGTCCCGTTACATGATCTAATTTAAAGCTGAAAATGTCCATGCTCTGCTTTAACCAGAAAGTTAAAATCTTTTTCAATGGAAGGAATAGAATATGTCACTGATAAGGTAAAGGCCATCCACAACTAACTTGGCCCTTTCTAGACAGACAATGAAAAGAGATTCATCTGCTCTCATTATATGGCATCAATAATCCAGTGCATTTTAACATATCAAATCCCTTCCAAGCTTGAAGCCAAGCCTTTCATACACACAGCATTAGGCAACACGATGGGCCCCCTCCTACAATATATTCATGATGGAGCTATGGAACAGTCAATTGCAGCCACGGACTAGCTGCTAGGAAATATGAAGTACACACACACACACACACACACACACACACACACACACACACACGGATTGAACCCAGGGGTATTCTACCTCTGAGATACACCTCCAGCCTTCTTTTTTCTTTTTTCCTTTTTTTTTTTTTTTTTTTTTTTTTTGCAGTACTGGAGATTGAACTCAGGGGCATTCTACCTCCGAGCTATACCCCTAGCCCTATTTTTTATTCTTTATTTTGAAACAGGGTCTCACTAAGCTGCAGAGTGCCTCACTAAGTAGCTGAGGCTCACCACAAACCTGGATCCTCTGGTCTCAGCCTCCCTAATGCTGGGATTACAAGCATGTGCCACCATGCTGGCTCTTTTTTATTTTTTAAACAGAGTTTCACCAACTTACTGAGGCTGACATCAAACCTGAGATCCTCCTGACTCAGCCACTAGGCCTGGCTGATTCCTATTTATAAAAAGCTAGCAATTTAGAAGGACTACAACTACAAAATACAGGAATTCTGACTGAAGATCCCTGACTAGTGTCACAAGATGTATACATAGCTAAATGAGGAAAAGAGCACATTGATCTGAAGAGATAAGAACACTCCGAAGGTGAAAGGAAGACTTGAGAAAGATGCTGTCAGCCAGAGAATGAAGTTCTGTGTTTAAGATGAGTCAAGTTGTCAATATGCTTGGTGCAGAGGACCAAAGTGAAGAAAGGATGGGCAAGTGGGTGGTTTCCATATTGTAAAAGGCAGTGACAAGCAAGGGAGGAATTTCACTTAATTTATAATCATGGAGTTTTCATTATAGATTCCTCCTAAGAGGAAGTTGTGATAGAGCTATACCTCCATGATATGCCCCCAGCATGTCAGGTGGGATGGATGGAAAGGCCAGTTAGAATATACCACCACCATTGATATTTTATAGCTCCGGGAACTTCCTAGCTCTTTGTAGAACTCAGAGACAAGTGCGAAAAGGGCAGCGCTGTCTGTAGTTAATGATGGCTCAAAGTATGATTTTTCAGCTCTATAATGGTGCAAAAGTGACATACTTTCAGAGGAAGCCAATATAAACTTTGAATTTTGATCTATTTTCTGGTTTAGCAACAGATGGAACAACACTTTCACCATGCTGATCAGTGAACAGTGAGCTGCAGTTCCCCGTCAGCCATTAGGGGAAATGATTGATACTCTGTAGTGAACTGTGTGGCCAGCAATTTTTTGGATATAGTATTCAATAAATTACATAACTCAGTGCTTTATTATAAAACAGACTTTGTGTTAGATTATTTTGCCCAACTGTAGGTTAATCACAAAAGCTTCTGAGCATGATTAAAGTAGGCTAGCCTAAGCTATGATGTTCAGTAGGTTAAATGTATAAAACACACTTTCAACGTATGAGATTGTCAACTTACAATGGTTCTATCAAAACATAGCTGAATTGTGAGTGGAGGATGATCTCTGTTAGCACTTGTCAAATTGTTTTCTTGGTCATATGACTTCCAGCTTTAGCATTCTAACTCAAGTCTCCTTCAATCAAAAAATCTCCCCAGATCAGTCTTCCCCATCCCATTATTTTCATTTCTTGGAAGAGAAAATTTTGCATCTGTCTACACTTAAATGTTGTCTCTTCTTCAAATAGATTGTGAACATCCTACAAGCAGCCACAGGGGTGCTACTGGCAGCAAGACTACGTCATCTTCTTTCATTAAAGAAAGCTACACATTCATCTCTGGGAATGAAATCTGGCCAGGAAAGCTCTTAAGGGCACATAACTCCCTCTTTTCAACATGAAGCAAGAAGGGAGAACATGGGGCAGAAATGTTTTATGACAGTGAGTTTGATCAGTTCAGTTCAATCTCAAACACTTTAAACACACACTATTTAAATAGTATCAGCATTTTTAAATCGTGTAATTCTCCATTGTGAAATGAGGACCTCAGGAGACATGGCTATCCCTATGGTTCTGCAAAAGTGATAAATACACCAAGCAAGGCAAATAGAATTGTTTAATCTCTGCAAATTGGCATTTCAATGTCTATCTTCTAGAAACATCTGACCTCAGATCATTCACTAGAAATTAAAATATCACAGAAGCACTATGACACACTTTCCTTTTTATGTGAGATGTGTATTAACCAGGTATTTACTTGTTTTTGATATTAGATGGAAGATTGAAACTTTTTAAAGTCAAGAGCATAAGACAAAATATGCAGCTAAAATAATTAAGTCAAATCAAATGAAAAAATAAATTATTTAATTTTTTCCAGATAACCCCCTTCCACAATTTTATCACTTTCCATGATACTTTTATTTTGCTGAGGCAAATATAAGCTTTTTAAGCCAAAAGTATTGCAGCTGTCTTTCTTTACACAACATCAACAAAATCTGATGAAAGAACTTTAGAAAAACTGGGCACAAGTGTGTCTGTGTTCTATTTGTTGAGATGATACAAAGTTACTTAATAATTATGTGACATCCACTGAATGTGCTATTGGCCTAAAATAACCCAGCATTTTTTTTATGGGTCATTAATTCATCTGGATTGGCAATCCCCATGCTTGTCTAGTTATTTGCAGAAAATCATAGGGATGAAGTGCAGTATTTGCTTATATTCATTAAAACTACTTGAAAAATCTAGAAAGAATAGTGAAATTCTTCAAACTAATGACTTTAGAAGGTGTAAATAAGGAAATAAATCATATGTAAGTGAAAAGGGAGAAAAAAGTGATATAACATCTGGCTATTGGAAAATGGGAACTTTGCATCCACTCTAGAGGCTAGCATTTCACTCATTTAATGAAAGTCAGCTGAAGTCAGGCACAGATAAAATATTGAACTCTGTCATCAACTATGACGTGATTTAGCCCTTCCTTCAGCCTTCTGAATTAATAGAAATTTGTTTCTATTTAGAAAAAGCTGCACAACTGCCTGAGGATAGCAATTCTTCCAAAATAAAGAGAAAAGAGTCGCCTCTGGAATTGAGGTATTCAATTCTTTGCACAAAAATGCAAACAGATATCTTTTACTTGTGATATAGAAAGTTACACAAGTATCCTAAAGCCAGGAACTAATTCATAAATTTATCAATAATATATTTTCTAAATCTAAATCAGTCATGACCCCTGCCTTTCAACCTGTCATGCACACATTTGGAGAAAGTGATGGAGAGATTAAAAAACCAGGAGAGGGAGATTATGAGGTTCAGCATGTCCTGAGCCCCATTTTTTGATAGGGTTCAGAATATGGTACCTTAGTATTTGAAGAAACTGCAGATATAAGAATGTCTCTGAACTCCTGCACTTCTCCTCGGAAGCAGGCCATAAAAGAATTCTCTGAACTTCCTCTGATGTAGGCCATAAAACCATCATTCCAGAGGTACCAGCCCTATACCCAGAGGAAAGGAAGATCCCTGTTCTCAGAAGCATAGAAATGCCAAGAGGAATCTGAACAAACAGGATCTCTCAGTTCCCCTAGTTTATTACCACCAGATAATGCCCTTTTGCCCTCTAATCTCATTTCTTAAAACTAGCCATTCTTCATCAACCTAAGCATAAAATTACACATGTTTACCTGTTATTTTTGGATCTTCATTTCTACAGGTTCTTATGTCACCCTAACATTTAATAAATAAATTCATAAGCTTCTTTCCTATTAATCTGTTATAATAAACTGAGAAGAATTTTCCTAATATTTTCCTCTATTAGAGAGATAAAGAGAGAACATGCAGACTGACCCCACAAGACAAACTTCAACCCAGCCAAAGCCTTAGATTACTTCAAAGTTTTCCTTGTGAGTGGAAAAAAAATCAGGTACTTGAGTTAGACTGACTTCAGAGGATTTTATAGGATAATGTGTTTTCATTACAATTACAGGTAATCCCTTATCTTAAATGTTTAGAGTACTTTGAACTTAAGATTTTTTTATTTTGGAATATTTGCATATACGTAGTGAGATATCTTAAAGATGGAACCCAAGACCAACAAGAAATTCATTTATTTCTGTTTCACTTGCTCCTTATACACAACATCTGAAGTATAATTAAATATTACATTTTTAGGGTGCCCTTATTTTCACTTCAACCTGTCACATGAGATCACATGTGGAATTTTCCATTTGTGGCATCATGTCACTGCTCAGAAAGCTTCCAATTTCAGAGAATTTCAGATTTCAGATTTTTGGATTTAGATTTTCAACCTTTCATTATATAGTGTACTCCTCTGCTATACTATCTAAGTATTCTAATTTATGAATTAATTTAACCTCTACAATAACTTCCTGAGTGAGTATGTGTCCATTTTATTGGTGAAGAGAAACTTTAGGCTTAGAGAGGATCAGGGCAGGAGCAGGATTTTAATTCAGGTTTGACTCAGACTCCAAAGACCATTAAAGCTGTCACAGAATACACAGCATGATTGTTTTTGTATATTGATAACTGTCCATGGCTCCTAACAGTTTAGTTGACAAGTAATTAATTATTCATTTGAACTTGCTATCTTAAATCATTCACATTCATAATTATTTACAGGTATAAAAAGAAGGACTGGCTAGAGACCTGCTGACATTCAAGATAATACCTCTGATGAGCAGCTGAAGAAAAACACACAGGCTTTGCTCAGCCCCAGTCCAAATGTGTAAAGTATCTTTAATGTTTATAGCTATATGCTGCACATGACACAGGACATAAATATAAGAGGAAAAACAACAAAAACAAAAACATAAATAAAATGCTGTAGTTTCATTCTGAGAATTAATCAGTAGAATTTACTACTATGATTGCACATATCCAAGGCAGACATTTCAGAATCACTGTTAGTCATTAGTATCTTCTCTATTTATTGACTTTTCTATTCATAAACCTGGTAAAGTACAATGTTAAAGTTGTGTACATTCCTAGTCAAGTGGATAAGAACAGCTTCAGGTTTCACATCCTCTCATACCTACACTTCTCTTTTCATCAAAAAGAAAGAAGAATTGGGAACCAACCAAAACTTTTGTTTTCAATCCATCACTCAGATCATCACTCATATATGGTCCATGGAGAATGAATCACAAGGTATTTGGTTTTGAAATTTCATTACACAAGGACACACAAGTAGTTCAAAAATTAAAAACCCAAGTTTTTATAGTCCTAATCCTTTTTAGCTCTAGAAGAAAAACATATATATATATATGATATATACATATATCATATGTTTCCATATGAGATCATTTCTTTTAATGATTGGTAGTATGAGGACTGATACCAATCATTAAAAGAAATGATCTCATATGGAAAATTTACTTATTCATTAACACTCTCAACCTTTATATTTATTAATACATAAATTATGAATATGCAAAAAGTGATTTTGAATCTTTGATTCTGTAAATTCTCCCGAATAAGCGTTCTATTTGGAATTTTTCTAATGGTCATAAATTCTCATAATTCAATTTCAATGGTTCTTATAGAAATAGCAAGATAATATTCTACTTTATTTTGACAGAGTACAATTTTATCTATTACTGGATATCATTTTTTAAAAATGTTCTATTATGAATCAAGACTATTGGGAATGCATGGGAAGGTAAACAGTATATCCATTATTTTTCTAATAGTTGCCAGTGTTTCTCATTGTGGGTGAAAAATTGTCTTCTCTCCTCTCATCCAATAACAATGGAAGCAGTATTAGTCACAGTTTGCATGGAGATCTGCCAATAAAAGAAAGTTAAATAACATTTTTCTCCAAGCCTAATAAAAATGTCCAGTGGACTTTTGTAAGGATATAAAGTATGACTCAAGATACCAGCCAAAACCAAGTAAAATTGGAGAGAAGAAAAGGAAAGGGTAGTAAAGTCTCACTTTTTCTGTACCACTTACAAGACTCCTAAAGCCATATGGAGGAATCAGAGAAAAATCGACTTTGGTGTCTCTGTCAATCCCCTCCCAAACTACGAAAAGGAAAGAAAGCCTTCTACATCACAAGCAGACAAAAGAGGAGTCTTGCTGGTAAGGTTAGCATCTGTCAATATCAGGCCTGGTACAAAAGCAGAGCCGCTCTTTGAATTGTTTGCTTAATAAGATCTCCTGGTGAATGGAGTATATCTGCAGCTTGGGGTTTCACAAGGAACACAATACTGCATTATTTTAGATAGAAAGGAGGTTAGTTTCAGCAAAGCAAATAAGAAATGGTAAGTTCCTTGTTTCACTATAATTTGCTTGTATTGAAAACCCATACATTTTGTTAAGCATTGCTCATCAGCATGAGAACCCATGTACTTTGTCCCAGCCACCTGATTTTTCTCTGGGATGTTCTTATCTGCACTGGCTGTCACTCACCATTTGTGCTCCACTTGTGGACCACTGCTATAGAATTTTAATGAGTTCCATGTTAAGCACCTATTAGAATTCATTCTTTCAGAGTCATTCTCTAGGGAGCAAAGCCTGTGCACCCTTCAAGAGTTCACTTAATATCATTTACAGTGAGGGAAAATATTTTTTCCTAATTTTTAAGAGTAATCCCAAGAAACATGTAAACTAAATGTGGCTTGAGGAAGCCTCTGCACTTGAGTCCCCACACAAGTAATTGCAGCTTAACTTAGTATGTAAATGAACCAAAAGCCTAATTTAGCAGTATACAGTTGAGTCCCCATCAATTACAGCAGCGAAGCTTCAGTCAACTGCAGGTGGCCAACTGATTCAAATAAGACAAAACTCAGAGCTGTAACCAATTAAACTCTTCTCTACTTCTCTTCTGCTTTCTGTCCTTAAGTGTTGTCTTACCCTGTCATGGGCTAAGATCCTTGGAACCTGCTCTGGTTCTGAGGTCTATGGGATTTGTGAATCGTTCTTTGCCTAAATTCTGTTAAATTTAACTCGTCTAAATTTGTTCACAAATGTAAAGCAATTACTTGGGTCTACTGAAAACTCCCCACTCACCTTCAGATGCTTGGCTTCCTGCATTAATCACAAGAACTACTCTAATTTACTATACACTTGTGTGGCACACAATCTGATTCCCTGTTTAAACATATCAAAGACCTGACAATAAGGTATTTTTTCTGATGAAACTAGGGATTGGAGAGTTTGAGCATTTGCCCAAGGACAAGCAATTATAATTCCAACCTGATCTTTCCATAAAACTCAGGCTCTCTCATTATACCACATCGCGGTTGCCCTGTAATGTTTGCAAAATAACTTTGGCTTTTTAAGAATAACTGTTACAAAAGAAAAAGTATATTTCTCGAGTCTACGAAACCTATTATGGCTAAATTCTGAGGCCAGCTGATATTGGTCTCGTTTTCTTGGTCAGGTCTCAAATCGTGATTCAAGGCTCCAGAGCATCTTCTTGTAGCTTCTTATAAAAGTTTTTAGCATGATCACCTGGTCTAACCTACACCTTTTACTTAACCTAAATGACTATATGAGTTGCCCCAATTGGTATTTAAATGTTACTTGGAAAATAAAAATAGTATAGATTTATGTAAATATACATATAAGAAAATTGAGTAAGTACAGGCAAGTCTGAATGTCAATGTGAAAGATTGTCTCGTAAATATTTTTGCAGAAAAAATTATAATTACCTAGTGATTTCAGATTGTACATATAGAGAAATGACCAATACATTTCTTGTCTGCTCTCCCATTTTGCAAAAGGAGTTAATATTATTTTTTACCAAAGGCTTTACAGAGATTAAAGTGCTGATGTGTTACAGACTGCTCATGCTTCTGCAAGGGAGCTGTGTGTGCATATCTCTTCTTCAATCTGTGTTCAGTAACATCAAATTGGTAACCTGGAATTGGCCATTCTGTCCACCCTGGAAACAGATTGCAAATAAAGCCTGCTTTCTCCTGCCCCTATTCGGATCCAGTTATTAAACATTCATCAGTAAAGCAGTGATGAAAGGAAATAACACATTATAATGGGTACTGAGGTATGCCCTCATATCTCCAGGTGCAGGGAGAGCTGTCTGCTGATGGCTCACAGCTGTACCTTCTCTGTGAATTGCCCTTATCTGAAGGCTGTTGCTGTGATAGGATTATATCCCTTCCACCTTAGACAGCTTGGTGGATATGAAATTACAAAGGCTTGGGCCTCCAAATCGCCATTCCAGCTCCTGAGCTCCTTGTGGGATTAGCTCAGAGCTTTGTTGCAGCTGCATCATGGTTGAACTTTTCCCTTTGTCCAGTTCTACCTTGCTCTCTTCCTCTCTCTTATAGATGTCGCTCCCAAGAACATGACCCCCCCCCCCTCCTTAACTATCAGCACAAATATCTCTCTCCCAGAATCTGTTTTCCAGGGAACCTGACCTTGACATACATGTAACCTTACCTTGCACATAACACTCACTAAATTTTAGGTGTCAACAATATAGTAGGAATCATTCTTGAATGGTACCTTAGCTTCTAACCTAGTAATCAGAAATAGAGGGAAATGGTTTCAGGTAATTTTTCCTCTTTTTAAATTGAGAGAAGATTCTGCTACGGACAACAATAACCACACAATAATGGCCGCCTATGATCTTAGTTAACTTTCCAAAATGTTAAATTTATTTATCTATTTATTTTATGCTTTTATCAGCACATTGTAATTAAACATCATACGGAAGTATAGAGAGATGGGGACATATATGCACACACACTTAGTGAATTTCCCTCTGGATCCCACCCTCCTCCTTCCCCTTTCATGTACATGTTTTTGAGACTGGCACTGATAATTTCATATACATACACAGCATCACTTAAACTCTTACCATCTTTATGGCTCTATCCCTCCTCTTATTTCCCCTAACCCCCCCCCCCTGCTCCCATCGCTCCATTGAAGTCTCTGCTCTTCTATCTGAGGTTTCTTTTACTAAATTTAAATCAAATATTTTTATAAGGGGGCAAGCAGACAAAAGAAATTCAAGTCTCTTTAAGAGTCAGAAAAAATGGTTAAACAACTCAAGTAATAAAATAATTTCAGGAGTTCATGAAATGCATGTTGACTATCCTTAAACACATCTGATTTCTAAGAAGTCACTGCCCACCCCCCACCCCTGCAGAGTGTCTGCATAATATGAATGCAAAATTGAGAACATCACAGTTCTGAGAAGAATAACTGAGGATGTTTCTTCAGTAATCTGACTTGCTGATAAAATCTTCTTTGGTCAATTTCCAAAAGAAAAAATAATGAGTGTGATGATCATTTTGTTATACTCTTGAGACTATACAGGACCTAAGCATAAGGTAGCCCTAGAGAAGACTCAAGCCACAGTTGAAAACTCCTGAGCTTCCATTCACAGCCATCCAGGAAAGCAATATTCTGTGTATATTCTTAGTTATGCATGAATGTAGTGATGACTAATTTTATTTGAAATCATAGAACACTGTAAGGAAATTTTCAAAATTAAGCCCCAATATAAAATATTGGCCACATGTTAAAATAAAATATCTCCAACACATTAAAATTACCAATTTAAAATCTATCCATAATGCGTCCTTTTCCTTTTCATGCTTTTAAAAAATCCCATTAAACCAATATCATCTGGTTTCTGATTTCTGGTGTGGAATTCAGGCTCAGCAATATAGTGACTATAAGCTACTATAGGTAGAATCTACCTTTATTTCCTCCCATTCATTTGCTTACTTTGTTAATTTATTCAGATAACTCTAGGAAAGACATTATAGAGGCACTGAGGAAAATGAGAGAAATAATAAAAGCTATTTATCTTAAAAAGCCTTTAGTTTAGTGGAAGAGACACACATGTAAAGAAGTAAATCCAATTCACAGTAGAGGCAACTTAGTGGGTATCTTCCAATCATGCTTGACTTGCTTTTGTATGTAACAACCTGCTCTTCCACCTCCTTTGTTCTCATTATCCTTTCCACGTGGTTCTGTTGTGGGTACCAGTCACAGAAACTAAATCCCTAGACACACCTTTGAGTTGAGACTATCACAGGCCTATGCTGAGATTTCAACCAAACTTTCTTGCCTTTGGCACCTGGAAGGATAGGAATGGGAGGCTACACACAGTTATTTTCACAGTTCTAGAATAACAAAGCCAAGGCAAAAAGATATTAAAATGGTTTTCAAGCTTAATCCATAAAACCCCAAGAGCTGATTCCCAAGGCTGATCTGGGGAGCAATCTGAATATCTTACCCAACCAGCTTCAACTAGGTTTCTCAAACTTTTAACAGACCAACTAGTGTAGGACTGCAGCAGCTCCAGGGACTATGGGCCCTAAGGCTTTTGGCATTTGGGGATCCTCTTAGAAAACTAAAACAGAATTATAAATTCACAACCAGGTTTAAACATCATTGTTATTTATTTGGGGAGAAAAAGGAAATACAAGTTACTAGACCCTTGAAAGGGCATATCTTGGTAATTTACTAGACATGTTCATACAGAATTCCTTCACAAGGATTGGAGATTTAACTCAGTGGTAGAGCACTTGCCTAGCATGTGCAAGGTCCTAGATTCAATTCCCAGCACTCCAGGTGGGAAAAAATAAATCAGAATTGCTTTGCGGTTGCACACTGGCCTCTCTTCTCATATAGATCTCTTTACAACAACCAGCAACCTGCAGACACAAAGAGGCCTGTGCAATCCAGAGACCTGGGAGCTAAGGCTGCATGAGCACCAAGGCCACTCTGCCTCCAGCACATATCTCTAAAGAACAGTGACAAAATAAAGAAAGGACAACCCTGGTACTAGGAAGGCTTTTCAGAGGGGTAAGTACTCATGGGATGATTAATGCCCTAAAACAGAGGATGTGGGAAGGGATCCAAAACTGTGTGAATTGTTTACATTGAGTTATGGAGTTGAGGAAGAATAGCATGGTCGACAAAGTGTATCTTTTTTAAATGTGAAGACAAATGAGAAGAAAAGGTGATTGTGGGGTGGCAAGCTGGAGAAGTCTCTCAATACCACACTAGAGTCGGCCTGTGAACTCCACTTCTCCCCCCCCCCCCCCGCTCTCTGTTCTTCTTCCTCCTGCTCACTTCTCTGCCCTTTGAGCTTGTAGGAGGGAGGAGACTTCAAAGCCCTGCTTCCAGGATTTTTATGTACAGCATATGCTTTCTATTCTTGGGATACTCCACCAAATCCCAGTACTTTGTCCTTGTCCTTAAAATAAACACAGCACTCAAAAAAGGAAAGGAATAAAAGAGCACAACAATAACAAATGACAGGGGTTTTCTCCCTTTGCCAAGATCCTTAAGACATCAAGAAGCTTAACAAGAATAACAAACGCTACCCCCTTTTAATATAATATCCATGTCACCAAGAGTTCACCAACAGGCTGGACAGAGAGAGAAAATGCAGGAAATTTTTTTCAAATAGAAGAAAATGACACCCCATGTAGTCAAATAGTATATATTAAAAGTTAAAGTCAAGTAATCAAACAAATTCAACTTATCACAGTATTCACACTAGAACTTTAATATTGAAAAGAATAACAAAATGATGTCATTTACATGAAAATGGATAGAACTGGAGAACATCATGCTAAGTAAGTTCAGCCAGACTCAGAAAATCAAGAACCACATGTTTTCTTTCATATGCAGAAGCTAGAGAGAAAAAAAAAGAAACGAAAGGGACCTCATGACTAAGAGACAACAACATAGTGGAGGGCAGTCAGAGGAGAAAATGGGGAGGGAAAGGGAAGTTTCTGGGAAGGAAAGGGACCAAATAATGCCATGTGCATATATGAATGTGTCACTACAATTCTTACTACTGTGGTATTACAATGCACCAATATAGTTTTGTTTTGTTTTTTTTAAAGAGAACTTTAATATGGAAAAACAATTTGGGTCCAAACTGTTTTTCATACACTCACTTTTCCTGATTCCCTGATTCTGATAAAAAGAAAAAGTCACTTCATCAAGGATACAGTGAGCTTGGTGAATCCTTCTAATTATAGTCAAATCAGCCTGCTTTTGTCAATAATAAAATTAAAACCAAAGAAAAAGGTTGGTGCCTTGTTCTGATCATTGTGAAGGGCACTTGTACGTGGTTTTTTTTTGTTTTGTTTTGTGTTTTTGAGGCATGTAGGTTTGGAAACTGTCTAGGGTCCAGTGTTAATCTTTGTTTTGAAATTTCTACAGCAGGAGAATTTAGGATTCTGTAGGATTCCTGCACCGTCCCATGTTCATGTGTAGGTACCTAATGGACAGTTGCCAGTTAGGCTATGGTGCCAACTCCAAGCAGCACGAGAGCCAGCCCTGGGCCATTGGGAAGAAGATGCCATGTTTGCTGAACCTCCTCCGTTCTGCCCTAGACTGGCTCTCTTGAAGCTCTTCCTCCTCCCTCCACTTGCAGAGATGGCCCTGAAGATGCCATTGTCTCCTTGGGACAGGATGTGATACATCTGCACCTCTTCTCAGGTACATGTCCAGTGCTCTCTATTTTGGTCTCCTTTTTATCTACTGTTTCTATTTGACTTTCCCTTTACCCACGTAAGATCTTCCAGAATAACTATAGTCACTAAGGGAAACCTCTCTGCTACCATAGTAGAGTTTGAAACTGTGTGAATGGTGTCTGATTTCATACGGTTTTCCAGTATGCTTCGCAGATGTGGAGAGATGGTAAGACCAAATTCCCGTGTATAGATGTCAGTATCTTCTCCCAATATGAATGGGAGTGCAAAAAAGACTTATTACTCATTCCCAGAGGCATTTCTGGGAAAGATTCAAGTCCCAAGATAGTATGCTGAATTTGGGTAAGTAGTTCTTAGACTAAGAAGGCATTATAGGACTTGGGGGAACTAAGGCTACCTGAGCATCTCCAGTGAGCTAAACAAGACGAAATGTCCCCACACTGCAGACTGCATGAGCCTATCTTGAAAACTAGCCTGTTGGTAAAATTTCAAGGACTGGGCAGAATCATAATTCTCACATTTCCTTTCCTGTGGGTTTTCTCCACTTATCACCTACCAGGAAACACCTGGACTTGAAGATTGGAGAGCAGGAATGTTTGTTTGCAAGCTGAAAATAATGAAATATGGTATATGGATTTCCTTCCCAGATGACATTCACCCTTTATGTCATCTATGACTTGATTTCCCATATCTCAATATACATGAATTCAGTGCATGTGGAATGTCTTCTCTGTGTCTAATACATGTTAGGCATTTTGAGAGATGAAAAAACACAGAAAATCCAGTGCCTACCATGTGGGAAATAGGATTGATGCACATGATACATATTTATACAACAACAGACTTTGCAAAATATATCCTATCTTAAAGAACTACTAAAACAGAAACAAACAGAAGGGTGATATTGCTGTCTATTCTGAGAAAATGCAGGAGTTCCCAAGATTCCATCTTCTACCTCACTTCTTTGGTCATCCCATGTACTCTTTTTGGATAGTAACAGATTTTTTCTTGTTTGTTTTTTCTTGCTGTTTTATTTTGTGGTTGTTATTGTTTTGTGGGGCTATTAGTAGTTGTTTTATTCTGTTTTCTGGTGCTGAGATTGGACAAGAACAATACCAGATACTGTCACTGTCAGGTGTTTTTAAGCAAGGTCATACATTCTGAATGACTGGTAATAGCCAGAGCCCCAGTAGCTAACCCACCTTCCTAGGAATCTCACTTGTTATTCTGGCCACTCAGTTAATTTTCTAACCAATTTGACAAAATTCTCAACCCACCCAGATACATTTTCAAAAGCACTCATCACATTATTTTCATTATTATTAATTATCATCATCATTTGGTACTGAGGATTAAAGCCAGGGCCATTTTACCTCCAAGCTACACCCTGTCCCCCCAGCCCTTTTTACTTTTTATTTTGAGACAGGGTCTCACTAAGTTTCTGAGGCTAATCTCGAACCTGTGCTCCTCCCGTCTCAGCCTCCCAAGTACTGGGATTGTAGGCATGTACCACCATGCCCGGCTACTTATCACATTATTAAGCCTCCTCTACCAAGACCTCAGGTAAGACAAAGAGAAAGCTATCTGTCCTGCATCTTGAAAATTTGAGTTCATTTCCAAATATACTAGGAAAAAAAAACCTCTGGTCTAAAAATTTTGCTATTTGAAGTCATAAGTCATATGTATATCACACCATTTTATATGATCTGAAAGCTATTTAAAAACAAGCAAAAACAATGGGTGAATAGATAACCAGATTATTTAAGGATAACTAGCTATAAATCACTCTATTTAACAGATGCTTATGTTTGACAAGTCTAGTTGTGAGATTCTGTGCCCCTGGAAAAGCCATGAGAGATATATAGGAGGAGTCATTTAAAGCAAGGAGAGATCAGTGTAGAGATTCTTCAGAAAACTGAGAATGGATCCAGCAAATGATTCCACTATACCACTTCTGGGAATCTTTCCAAAGAGATTGCAACCAGAAAACTATGGTAATATATGCATACTTATGTTCATAGCAGCACAATTTACAATAGCCAAATTATGGAACCAATCTAGTTGTCCATCAACAGATGAGTGGATTACAAAATTATGGAATATACATACAATGGAATTCTACTCAGCAATAAAGAAGAAAAAATTATGTCATTTGCAAAAAAATGAAAGGACCTGGAAAACATTATGTTAAGTGAGATTAGCCAATCACAGAAAGTAAAGGCTCCTATGTGTTCTCTAATATGCAGAAGCTAGGGAGTAATGGGGATGCCAGAGGGACTCCAGATAATGGAGAAGAAACCTCGGTGGAGCCAGTGAGGTGGTCTAAGGGAAGGGGAGGGAAGAGTGAGATTCATTAAAGTAATTACTACCATCAGCTATGTGTACATATGTGAAAATGCCAATGTCAATCTCAGTACTCTGTATGGAGAAGCGAGGAGATGGGGAGGTAAGGGAGGCACCAAATTCTGTATGCATGTGTGTAGTGTCAACATGATGTGTGCATTATGATGTGAGACTATAATGCACCACTAAAAGCATATAAAAATAAAATAAAAAAGAAAACTTTTTCCCCAATTGAAAAAAAAAAGGATGAAGGAGTACAGGGAGCCATATGTAAGATAAAACTGGTTGGTTACTGCCTGTAAGTGAAGCCCAGACTTCTCAGGGAGGCTTTCTAATGGGCATCTCATCACATAACAGTTCAGTTAACAAATTTGGACAAAAAGCAACTGAAAACTTCATCCCTAATTATCAAATCCCCTTGAAGTATAGGTTTCCAAAGGCTTTACTAAGAGAATAGTGTCACTAATCAATAATGACACCGAGTGAGACACTCCCAAGGAGCTCTCTTTCTGAGAGATGTTTGTTAACCCAGCAGGAAGATTCTGCAGTGAAATGGTTCTTACTTCAGGGTTAATTATTTTTCTTTTTCTCCCAGAGCCGATGGGAGCTTGGAGAAAGTAGGAAAGTCTATTGCTAGATTCCAAGAGGGCAAAAAGAACCAACTCTGTGGGATTCCCAGCAACTAGTGAGCTTCTGGATTGCTTTTGTCTTGGTGAAGGAAAATTTCCTAGAGTGTGGTCATTGTTATAGAATTTAAGAGTTTTCTGTAGACTGATATTATTTTTGAAATGCAGCTTTTACAAATTTTTTGTTTTGTTTCAGGAAATGCATGACAATATGGTGATTTAATATGGTAAACATAAAAGTAAAATCAATAAAGAGATAACCAACACACACACACTTCAATAAGTAGGTTGCATTTCATTTCAGAGAGACAAAATCCACTTTTTATGTGGGCCATTTTTCATTTAAAGTAACAAGCTAGGTAATAATTTATAAATGAGTCAATTTCTTCATTAGGATCTTACTTCTGGAATACACTGAAAAAATGTGGTATTGGATCTTTTTTGTTGTTGTTTTTAAAATTAAAAATTTGAATTTCAGTATATAGAAAAATTTCTGAAAGTATTTTAATACCTAAGGTAATATTTTATGTTTTAGGAATATCACAAAAATCATGAAAATGATTCTAAATTTAAATTAAGATTACAATTTTCTCAATGGAAAACTGATATAGACAAATTATCTTTTTAAGGTCCCACTAATTATGTAAAATACAGGAGAATGTTTGGCCCTTTCTCTAACATTCTCAGGCTGAATTAAACACCCCCTATGGATTCTGTAGCAACTTGTCACATTTTATTGTCATGTATGGAGTTTTTTATGATTCCCAAAGTAAACAATTGATACATAAGGGGCACCACCACAAGTGAATTTCAGATCTTATACTTGATGTCAGATGATTCTTTCACATCACACACAAAATCCAGTGAATACCAAGGTGCCAATAAATATCAGGGCAGAACATTCTATTGCAAGTTGGTTGTAAACTGTATGTATCTTATGAAATAATTCCGTGGTTTTCAAAATCCTATGCAGAGAATATACATTTGTAGAAACACTGCTTAGATTATTAATAAAGAGATATTGAGTAAAGGACTAAAAACAAAAGGATTGCCCCAAGCCCCTGCCATGCAAGCAGAAACACATAACACACACACACACACACACACACACACACACACACACACACACACACACACACTGAGCAACATCTTCCTCATATGGAAAACTAATAGAATGAAAAAAAAAACTTTCAATTCCTTTCAATGATTATAGTCTACAATTTTATTTTAAAAGAATGGAACAGGATATTAACTTCCATCAGAAAGAAAACATCTAGGACCAATTCTATAAACATTTTATCCTGTTCATGCTTTTTGTTATTCCTAATAGAAGTTTTAAGAATTTCAATAGTTACCTTTTTTTTTTTTTTTGCGGTACTAGGGATTGAACTCAGGGGCATTCTACCTCCGAGCTATATCCCCAGCCCTATTTTTTATTCTTTATTTTGAAACCAGGTCTCACTAAGTTGTGGAGGGCCTCACTAGGTAGCTGAGGCTGGCCTCGAACCCAGATCCCAGATGCTGGGATTACAAGCATGCGCCACCATGCCCGGCTTTCAATAGGTACCTTTAAAAATATAAAAGGATGCAAACAAAAATGCAAAACAGACTGGCATCCACTAGAGAGTTGGAAGTATATGTCATTTGGATGTCTGAGCTATTCCAAGTTCAACAATTTTCAAAAGCAGGATTTCATAGATAGCTTCATCCATTCACAAATTTATATATTCTTTATTAAGCTTCTGCCATATTCCAGATATTGTATATGTGGTAGGAACATATAATGAATGATGGCATAGTTCTCGTCCTTACACATACTAAATTTAAGTTTTGAAAAAGCACCATATATAAACTAAGTACAAATTGAAAAAAGAGGCAATTCTGAGGGAGGAGCAGGGGGAGAAGGGATCATAGAAGCATTTGAGCTCTTGCCCAAATAAAATTTTAATATCTAAGTGTAGAGAAAGGGGGATAGCATCCCACAGGGAGGGAACAGCCTTAGCAAAGATATGGATGTGTGATGTGCTTGGCACGTTTTGAGAACAGGGGGAAGTGTAGCATGTCTAATAGGGCGGGGGGGGAATGTGGGAATGGCAAGCAATGAAACAAGAAAAACAGTTGGACCAAATGCATGCTAGGGATTTTGACCCCATTACGTGGGCAATTTGAAGTCCTGGAAGGTTGGGAGATGGGAGTGCCAGAGTACGGCCAGAGTGATGGGATTGATGAAATCACTTATTGGCCTATTCAGAAGTCTGGAGGTAGATATTAAGGACCTGAATTCAGGAGAGAAGACAAATGATTACAGAGACTTTGCCCAAAGAAAGCTAGCCTCTGCTGAGACAAACTTTTAAAGAAATAACTTAAAAACTCAACTTGCAATACAAGTCAAAAGATATAGGCTGGTCCTGATTAGCTAGCCATGATTCATATTTAATGGATTAACAGAAAAGAATAAACTCCTATGGCTTCTATTTTGGTTGGAATGATATTTGCTTATAAATGAATGTCCATTAGATTTAGAAAATAAATCATTATTTTTTCTATTTTTCATATTTTTCTTTCTTTTCTTTTTCCTTTTTCTTTATTTATTTTGGTACTGGGAGTTGAAATCAGTTTAAGTCAACTGCCCAGCCCTTTTCACTATTATTTTGAAATAGGGTTTTGCTAAGTTGCGGAGGCTGGTCTCAAACATGTGGTCCTCCAATCTCAGCATCCCAAGTATTAGATTACAAGCATGGGCCACCAAACCTGGCCAGAAAATAGATTATTTGAAAATGTTATGTTTTCTTGAAGTGGTAAACATCTCCGTTGAATCATATTTTCAATTGTTTACCAAGTCTATTTAGAAATGGTTAAGGACTATTTTAACCACCATGTAATTCATTCAGAATCACTTTTATTTAGTGAAATGTGAATGATTTATATTTGTTTATCTTTCAGTGATTCTGTATCTAACATGAGGAATAGCAAAGGAGGGTTTTTAAATAACATGATTATAGTGTTTAGAGTTGGGGTTGGCAATGGGAAATGACTGCAAATCGGGCACAAGGGACCATTTTCTGGAGTGAAGGAAATGTTCTGAAATTAGATCACGGTGCAGGTTGTACTATTCTGTCACTTTTCTAAAAGTCTTGACTTGTCTGCTTAAAATGGGTGGATTTTACAGTACATAAATCACACCCCAATAAAGCTGTCAACAAATCTTGCTGCTATTCATGTATTAAGAATTTAAAATCTGCTAAATGTGATGGTAAAACTTGTGGTCACTTATCTGATAGCAATATAGAGAAATTACTAGGGACAGGTAGGTTTTCGGCCAGTGTTTCTCAAAATTTAATGTGCTTAGGAACAACCTGAGGATAGCAAATGCAGGTTCTAACTCAGTAGGTCTGGAGTTGGTCTATCATTCTTCCATTTTCACAAACTTCCAGGTGCTGCCTGAGAAACTACATTTATGGAGAGGTTTTAAGCCCTGGGATTTAGCAAGAGAACAAGAAGGTAATTTTCTTGCTGCCATAGAGCAGACCTAAGAAAGAAGGCAAGTAATAAGCATGTAAACAAAAGCTCAAGATAGTTTCTCATATGTATTAAATTGCTTTCAAAACAATCCTATGACTCAAAATTCATTCAAAGTCTTTTTCTTCTTTTTCTCACTGCCTACCATGTGCCAGACATCCTGATAGGTGTTGGAGAGATAATTGTGAACAAACCATAATTTTGATGTCATGGAATTTACAGTCTACTGCTAGACTTATTTTACTCTCACAGCAGTGGTATGAGGTATGTAATGGAATTCTCTATATTTTACAGAAGCAGAGGATGAAAATCAGAACGATAAGCACCTTCTCCAAGGCCATGTGCTTCCAGTTCCAGGTATCAAACACAGGACTTCATCTCAACGCAATGCTCGACAACACCCTCTTTAATTTCATTGTCAGATGTAAGAAGTGAGAAATGTATACTGTATTTATCATCACAGAATACTATGTTCTTTTGGGCCATGGTATCCTTGGCAAGATTTTCTGAGTAATTGTTAGCATAGCGCTCTCCTCTTTATGGGTCTTACATTAGTAAAGCACTCTTGTGCTCATATGGGAGGTTGTTATTAAGGTCTGCATTTCTTTCTCTTCATTGCTTCTAATTTCAGCAACCTTCTGAGGATCTATTTATACTCTTCTCTCCTGAGAATCTGAAGTTCATCTTCATTTATTGTCTGCAGATATAATTCTCATGCTACTTACTTCCTTTTTTCAGCTCACTAATGATGTTATTAAACAAAATAAAAGCTAACAGTGACCCATGAGGATAATCTCTCAGATTTAGTGCTCACTTTATGTCAATTGTCCATTCCTCCAACAGAATGTCTTAGCTTAAAGTGCTCATACTGGAACAAGAAAAAACCACTGAAGTTCATGTAGGAATATAAATTTCTAGATACAAGTGGTACACAAATACTTGAAAATCAATATTTTTGCATGAACATGAACAACAAAAGGAAACATAACAGGGGGGAATTATATGAAGTCAAATGTCTCACCACCATTCCTAGATCCTGCTACAACAGGAACTGAGGGCCCTTAAGGAAAGATGACGTTTCCAGGACTTTCTCCAAAGTTCCTATATTTTTCTAATATTATATATTGTTATCATACATTGCTTCAATAAATATATGGTTTTGTTTGTCATTTTAACTGTCCTTTTAAGAAACTAACCATGCTATCCTTCTACTTTGGAATATGACACTCCTCACATTCTCCCAGAGTACTTCATTGGGAAGGCATATAAGCAAATATCTTCCCAAGGAACAGGGGACTCTGTAAGAACCAATCAATTTCTGACAAAAATTCATGGGCTAACTTGTCAGAAAGAGTTATCACTGGCTACTCTCACATAAGCTTTATGAAATAAATTCCAGTTTTTATAAAGCTGGGGGGAAAGAAGAAAATATGGGCTCAAGTATGTGAATAGCCTATAGTATTTGAACAGCTTTGGTTTCAGGACAATTATATTAAGTACACAAATCTGGTTTTACTGGCCATGCTTAGGAGAGGGACAGAATGCTAAATGTGTAAGTCATTATGAACTTGGCACAGTAGCTCTGTTTATTTTAAGTTCTTTTTCTGCTTTTTTTGAAGATGTTTACTTAACTAGAGTCTATTAAACATGCTAAAAACATTATTGCAGATTGGGTCCTTGCAAGCACTTTTAACTGACAAGCTACAGAAGTGGTAAATCAGCAGGGATCACAGATGATGGCAGAGAGGCCAGGGCAGACACCAAGAGATAGGAAGCTATCTTCTTGCCTTGAGTTAAAACATTTTCAGTTGCATTAATTGTTTCTGAAAAGCCAGGACCTGACAGCACCAGAGCCGGAAGACTGTGCCATGGGCAGGTCCGGCGCTGGTGGGTGGTTCCCATTAGGATGCTCTGATCTGCTGGACCCGGATGGTTAGCACTTGCCTAGCTATCTATCACACAGGGACAGAAGGCAGCCTCTGAGTCTACACTTCACCAGCTACTCTAAGAGCTTGTTAGGTACAAAACACCTCAACTTTCCATAGTAATACCTAAGCACAGGAAGGATGAAAGCTCTTAAATTCACTTCACAATGCAAGAACGAGGAATTGAGAAATGCAGAACTTTCTGTCAATAATGGTCCATGTGGAATCTCAACTTAACTTTGACATTATTATGACGTCTTTCCCTCCTTCTCTTCCCTTTGGTCCACTATTCGTTCCTTCCTGACTTTTCCTTTCTTCCCCTTCCTTCCTCTCTTCTTCTTCCTCTTCATCCTCCTCCTTTGTCATTTTCAACTTTTTTGTTGTCTCTATTCATTTTTGAGGGAAAGAGGGGTCTTATTTTTATTATAAAGAACCTCAGTGGTATTTTCTGGTAAAATTGATCAGCCATATATATACAAATATATATAAATATGTCTTGAAAATATTTTGAACATTTCTATTTTGAATGTTTTAAGTGTCAGATTCTCACAAAGTAAATTCCTAGTAGAGAGGTAGTAATTTTATTCTAAAAGAAGAAACTGAAGAAGTTTTGCCACACACTATACTTATTTATTAAAGTTATCCTGCAAGGCAATGAATCGGCAGGCAGAAAAAAAAAACTACACATGATTATCTTTACTATTTACATAAATCTAAACCAAATAGAGAATTTAGGCTGTAGTCATCACAGAAATTATCATATGTTCTTTTGAAGTTTGTTGACAAAAATCATCCCAAACACAAATCTATTTTATCTGGAATGTGGTCTTGGAGAGAAAAACAAATATTAGTATTATTTAGTTGGAAAACAAGCACCCTAAAATATTACTACCAAGGCTTATAGAAGGAGAGAATTAAGCCAGGTGTAGTGGTGCACGCTTGTAATCCCAGCATTTGGGAGGCTGAGACTGGAGGATACGGATTTGAGGCCAGCCTCAGCCTAGTGAGGCACTCCACAACTTAGTGAGACCCGGTTTCAAAATAAAGAATAAAAAATAGGGCTGGGGGTATAGCTTGGAGGTAGAATGCCCCTGAGTTCAATCCCCAGTACCAAAAAAAAAAAAAGGAAAAAAAGGAGAGAATTAGTAAATAATATAATTAACCTAAGAGAATGCTATATGCACATGCATTTTTTAATTAACAAACAAAATGCGCATTTTAGTGAATTGACTTTTTTGAGATTCAAATACAACATATTATTTTATAAACTTGTTCATATATTCTCATGTACTATGGGATATTACTTACTATGTTGTTTACTCTTTAAATAATAACATTTTTATCAGCAATCACAGCATCATTTATTTACGAGAAAAATGGAAAATATATAATATATATTAATCACTTGGACCATTTAGAAAGTTGCTAGGTTGTTTTAACACCAGACTTAATCTGAAATGCCATTAATTTAGGAATTATTGAACAAATACTCGAGTACAAACAAGCACAAACTGGGGCTTCAAGACCAGACCTGAGGATGAGCTACTTGACCTCTTCTGATCTTGTCCCCATCTGAAAAATGGGGATAAAAACTTCACTGTACAAAGTTTTTGAGAAGACTTAAAGGGGATAATGTACATTATGACCTAAACTCATTGTCTAACTGTAATCAACAAATTTGAATTTCCTTTATTAAGTAGGAATAGTTTCCTTAAGGCCATATTCAATCTGTATTTATAGCTTTGAAAGCTTGCTAGAGTGTTTTACACAAGTAGCTACAGTGTATTCAATAAAATCTGTATAAATAATGAATAAAGGAAAAGATGGCCTGCTTCCAATGTTAAACTACGAGACAAAATTTATAAGTAAATATTTGTTTCAAATTTGCATGTATAAATAAATACCATCCTGAAAGTACATACCAGCTGCTAAATTAAGCTCAAGAAAGGAGTTTGTCTGTTGCTCAAAGAGCATTTGAAGAAAAACATTTTATGCCTCTTCATGGTATACATGAGAAAGAGAGAGAGAGAGAGAGAGAGAGAGAGAGAGAGAGAGAGAGAGAGAGAGAGAGAGAGAGAGAGGAATACAGGCAGACTCACCAGAGAACCCTCAAGAGAGTCTGTGTGTGCTTGAATTAGACCAGGCTGACACTTTCAAAACTCAGACTCAAAGGAATGAAAACACACTGATCAGGAATCAGCAGAATTGGTACTAACCTGCAGAAGGTGGGTGCATGGGAGGTGAGGCCCAGGGCTCTGCCCTGGAAACCAGGATACAGGGGTGGGAGAATGGATGGGCTGAGAAGAGATCATGAAATCCTTTTATTTTTCCCATTGTTTAGATTTAGGTGATGGCAGAACATCTAAGTAAAGATGTTCCATAAACAGAAAGAAATCTGCGACAGGGGAGAATATAAAAGGTCAGGGCAAGAGAGGAAGATCTGGAAATTGTCTGCACAGAGGTGGGTGGTAAATAAAATTAGGAGCTCAAGCATCCTGACTTGCTTAGAGGACATGACTTAAAACCACAGAAGATTATTAAAAAGCACTATTTTAATTATATTTATTTTTAAAGTGTTTTCTGAATTCTCTCTGGGGGCTAATATGGTGCCAAATTGTACATGCCTTATTTAGAGCTAGAAGAAATTTGAGAGATTTGTGATTGAATTCCTTCAGTTTATAGACAGACAGAAGCCCAGAGGGTGGAATTGAAAGCTCAAGATTAGTGAAAAAGTTTCCATTTGCTCATTCATTCAATAAGTACAAAGAGGCAGATATAAATGAATGCAAATATGGAACAATTTAAAATTCTATATTGGAATGCATTTCTATTTACTAATCATCAATTCTCTTGTGACTGTAAATTAGGGTCATTCTTGAACTAAATTAAAATATGCATCCTTTAAGTGACTGATTCAAAGCCACAAATAATACTATAATTGGAAAACCAAAGTTTTCACACAAATAGTATGTCCTTTTAAAAATACCACATTGATGGTATTTTTTTTTTTTTTTGCGGTACCTTGGTTTCTGTTTATTAAACATTGATGGTATCCAAACAAATTCCCATTTAGAAACATTTCCTCATTTTAGTAAGAGGAATTTGGAATAACCCACAGGTAACATAGGATTATTTTCTAAATTTAATTTAAATACATATGAAAGTCCTGTTTGTTCGTTTGTTTGTTTAGGTTGACCTCAATCATGATATATGCTTAACTTGAAATATAAATAATGTGGACATTTTAAACTGGGAAAAAGACATACAACTTTTTTTTGAATTCAGGGTTGAACTCAGGGGCATTCTACCTCCGAGCTATACTCCCAGCCCTATTTTTTATTCTTTATTTTGAAACCGGGTCTCACTAAGTTGCAGAGTGCCTCACTAGGTAGCTGAGGCTGGCCGAGAACCCGGATCCTCCGGTCTCAGCCTCCCAAATGCTGGGATTACAAGCATGCACCACCACGCCCAGCTGACATCCAACTTCTAAGTCACCTTTTTATACACTTGGATGAAACCAAATGGAAGGGGGAATAAATGTAGTAGAAACCCAGCATGGCAATAATATATGGTGTTAGCTTTGAGTTGTTTATTTAGAAAACCACTGAGTCATTCTTCTGGTACTTACTCTGATGGCACAATATATTCAACTGACAGTAACCAGAATAAGGAAAGGGTAAGTTTATTAAGTTATGAGTTTTATATTAGATTGTTCTTTGATAATAGACTATCAAGTGATGACACAACCTATCATTGAATAAGGCCAATGACAATAAACTGACTTCCTTCCAAGAAAGTTCAGTCTATCTTTAGTCATCTCTCTTGGAAAGTTCTTTAATATCACAATGTTTCCCTGAAACTCCCACATAATTTTTTTTTAATATTCTACCCACAGGGATAGTCCAAAGCCATCATAATAGCTCCTTTGGCTGGGTAATCTTTTCAATATTTCAAGAAAGCTACCAGGCTCCCTCTGAGTTTCCTTGTATTCTGAACATTCTTCCCATGAATTGTCTTAATCCGCTTCCTCTATTGGTTTTTTTCCACATTTAGGACTTACTTTAATGTGGTACAGCACAGTAGAGTAGTGAGAAATTTATCTCAGGGATTGGATAGATCTTTATTGGAATCTGTGCCTCATCACTAACAGGCCATTTGACTTTACACAATCTATTTAACCTCCCTGAGCCGTGGTATTCTTATTTATTTATTTTTGGTACTAGGGATTGAACCCAGTGGCATTCTACCTCCAAGCTACATCTTTACTTCAGTCATATATATATGACTATATATATGACTATATAAAATATATATATATATAAGATATATATATTTTTTTTTGTTTGTTTAAACAAGGACCCACTAAGTTGCTGAGGCTAACCTTGAACATATAGTCCTTCTGTCTCAGTCTCCCAAATACTGGAATTACAGGTGGGTGTCACCATGTCCACCTTGAGCCTTGGTATTCTTATCTGCCAAATTGGAAATAAGAATAATAATCTCAGTCTATTGTGGTGAGTAAATTATATCCTACAGTTCTAGTTCCTGGTCCAGTTCTCACCAGTCTACACTCCTGACATGAATCAAATTGTTGCAGACAAAAAGGAAATTCCCATCACCTCTCAGGTCCAGATACTATATATTAGCTGGGAACCAAAGTTTATTTAAATATTTTGATGTTTTATACATGCTCACATGAATCTCCCCAAAAAAGATATTAGGAATGTGATTTCACCAATGTATTTCCATGGAACATCTTTGGCAATATAAATGGAAGGAATTGCAAAAGAAAAGTAATACTTTTTGTCAAAAGATAGATTAGGCCAATGAATACAAACTAGTATAGATCATATTGTACTCTAAAATTGTGTTATATTATCAACTAACATAGTTTCAAATTGTACTTGTTTCCTAATTTAATTTGTTTTTATCTTAAAGATTTTACAAATGCCATATTTGCCATTGTATACTTAATTATTAGGTAACATGTTTGTTAAGAAAGAAGAGTAAAGCCAGGCATGGTGGTGCAAACCTGTAATCCCAGAATTTGGAAGGCTGAGACAGGAGGATTGCAGATTCCTGGCCAGCCTCAGGAACCTAGAGAGTCCTTTCTTTCTCCCTTCCTTCCTTATTTATTTATTTATTTTCATTTTTTGATACTGGAGAATTGAACCCTGAGCAATCTACCTCCAAGTGACACCTTTGCCCTTTCTCCTCCTCCTCCTTTTCCTCCTCCCCATTCTTTGTGTGTGTATGTGGGGGGGGGGGGTAACTGGGAAGTTAACACAGGGGCAGTCTAACTCTGAGCTACACCACCAACCCTATTTTTTATTCTTTATTTTGAAACAGGGTTTCACTAAGTTGTGGAGGGCCTCACTAAGTAGATGAGGCTGGCCATGAACCTGGGATCCTGATCCTCCTGTCTCAGCCTCCAAAGTACTGGAATTACAAGCATGTGCCACCATGCCCAGGTTATTACTATTTTGAAACAGGGTTTCCCTAGGTTGTTGAGAGTCTCACTATTTTGCTGAGGCTGGTCTGAAATCTGCAATACTCCTGTCCAGTCTTCCAATATTGGGATTACAGACACACACCACCATACTGGCTTTGAGACCCTGTTTCAAAACAAAAAACATAAAAAGGGCTGGGACTGTAGTTCAGAGGTAGAATGTTCCTGAGTTCTGGAAGGAAGGAAGGAAGGAAGGAAGGAAGGAAGGAAGGAAGGAAGGGAGGGAGGGAGGGAGGGAGGGAGGGAGGGAGGAAGGGAAGAGAAGGGTAAACCAAGCCCATTATAATATTATCCACGAGTGTGAGCAAGTTCTATTCTGAAAGGACTTCCTCCTGTAAGACAATGGCTTCATATTTCATATCCTCCCTCCACATCTTCTACCTTCCTTATTTCTCCTATCTTTCAGATATAGTAGCTTCAGCCTACTGTTTTGAAATTTGGAAATGTTAGCATTTCAAAACACATAGCAATGCAGTATTACGGTAAAGGAGTACTGCTGAAACTTTCCCTAAATTTCATTGTGTCCCACATGCCTTGGTAACTCAGCCTGTTTTAAGCATCTGCCTCTGAGACGGTACTACAGTTTTTCTGTAGAACAAAAAGGCACTCTTCTTGAGTTCTTCTTGAGGCACTCATATTCCTGGTAATGTCTGCACAATGTCTTCACGTCAGAGAACAGAATTAAATATTCTTCTCCTAATGCAGAACGCCCAGCTCAGTCTTTCTCAAGAGTCATTCTTTATTAAGCATGTTCCAATCACCTACCTATATAATTGATTATTTCTTTTCTGTTTTCCCATTTTTCTACTTAACATACTTCTATTAGAGGATGTATAGAACTTAAAGGCTCTGATTTCTTGACTGCCCTCCTCTTTTTAAATTTATATATATATATATGAGTTTATATATATATTTATATAAACTCATATATATATATTTATATATATATATATATATTTTTTTTTTTTTGCAGTACTGGGGATTGAACTCAGGGGCATTCTACCTCCGAGCTACATCCCCAGCCCTATTTTTTATTCTTTATATCGAAACCAGGTCTCACTAAGTTGTGTAGTGCCTCACTAAGTAGCTGAGGCTGGCCTCGAACCCGGATCCTCTGGTCTCAGCCTCCCAAATGCTGGGATTACAAGCATGCGCCACCACGCCCGGCTTAATTTTTATATATTTTTATTGGTGCACTGTAGTCTCTCATCATAGTGTTCTGAGGGCAGGGAAAATATCCTCATTATACCAAAGATCTGGAGCAGTACTTGCCTTAACAGAATTTATCTTTTCCAGCTAATCTCTGGTTTCATTATTAAGGCAAAAATTAAGGAGTAGAAAGTTACTGACTGGAGTTTAGGAGTCGTGGGTTCCAGTCCTGCGTCTAGCTCTCAGTTATTAAGCAATGTCTTTGGGAAGGTTAACTGCTAAGGGTTCCTAAAATAAATCGAGCAGAGCCATTGTTAACACTTTCTTGGATCTGAAATTCTTACTCTCATGCCTCAAGCACTCATGATGTACATAACAGCGTGGTGAGAATAATGAGGAGACCTGTTTGAATGTATACCATTGCAACCTAGAAGATGCAGTTACAAAGCAGATGAACCCAAAATGAGTTTGGGTTAAAGGCTTATCTCAGATTTTAAGTACAGAGTCAAACTATTTGGTTATGATTTACTATGCTAGATAGCAATGACATTAAGAGTGTCCAAGAATAGTCGATGCCCTTCCAAAATTGTTTAAATTGCTCTCAGAATATCTTCTGTGCGGGAAGAATCTGGCTCAGTTGGACATGGGTTATATGTGGATGTACCATGTCTGAATCACTGGCACCAGTGCCTAATACCAAACAAAACCCCTAAACCTCAAACTATTAAGTGTTGAGCAAGATATGTAGCAACACTGGAAGTTCTGAAAGCACATTTTATTTTGGCTCAGATACCCAGAGGAAAGGACAGGTTATTAGGATTAAATTGAACCTTAAGCATCATTATCTCTCCCATAGCAGCCAGACACAATTAATGAGGATAAAACAAACCACTCACTCTTCAAGGACACATGTATTGGTCAAGCTAAAAGAATGACTTTCTCTTGTTTATGTCAGTTTGCCAGTGAACAATACTGCTGAGTATGCAAATAAGCTTGACTTTGTAGGTGCATTTCATCTAACCTCTTATTCTCACTGAGATGAAACAGCTTTGTCAATATATGAGAGAACTTTGCACATGGAGATAAAATTCTGAGGCTCTCAGCCATAATATCTACAAGAATCTTCAAAATTTGGTTAAGTCAAGTTGATATGGAAAGAGACATACTAACCAACAGACTATACTTATGTGGGAGTTACTTAAATATTAATGGATTTTAACAGGAATTTTCCTATAGTCTCAAGTTCAGGCATCAAATTTATTATTTTACAATTATGAGAATGAAAAATTATTTAACCTGACCCAGCACATAAGAAAATAATTTGTGGATCAGATGATGGTTATTAATTTATCATGAGAGATAGATAAATTGTGCCATCTATTTCTTTTTCTTAAGGGCAGAGCACCAGAGACCAAATAACAAAGCAACACCCTGGTGAGTGAAACATAAAGGGGAAATTCAGCAGGTCAAAAGGAGATTTACATCAAATTAACATATCGTGAAATATCATTCTTCTTCCCTGCAGGGGCATTTCTGTCTAGACACATCGGACTGGTCATTAGAATCACCACACTCCACTGAGAAGGACTGACAATACACACTAATTTGAACCCTTTACCTTTGGTTTTCCACAACAGTGGTTCTCTCTGCACAAGCTCCCGACAGTGAATTACATCACTTCTTTTCTTTTATTAGAATTTTATCCCTCAGAAGAGAAGAGGTTCAGGAAGTGTTTTACTGTCTTCTCCACTAGATTATGATGTAATGGGATATCGGTTCTGATGAATCCTGGCCTCATCTCATTGCTTAGTGGATATTTTCAATTTAAACCTTGTTTTCAAAATCAGAAGGGGTATTTTGGCACAATAGGAATGGAGAAAGTAGGAAAAGAAAAAAAAAAAAAAGATCATAACAAGGTCACTCACTGAAGTGAACCTTAGGGGGAGGGAGGGGGAGGGAACGGGAATGGGGAGGGAATCGGGGAAGGGGTCAAATGAGAATTGTGTGCAAATATGTTGTTAACAATTTGTACTTAACAAAGATGTACGCTATATTGCACGAATTACTACAATAAAAATTTAAAAATTAAAAAAAAAAAAAGAATAAAAAAAAAAAAAAAAAAGAAACTATCTTGCCCTTATTTTTATTTGGAAATGTTCCTAGATCCCTGGAATTCCTTCAAAATTTATAATTTTTAGTTTAAAATCCTTATGTGGTCGGCTAACATTTTGGCTGACTTTGGCAAAGTACTCGGATTTCGTAAATATATACTATAGATCCCATAAAATTGATTTTTTTTCTCAAATTCTATGTATGTTTATATTACAGGTAATCTTTCCATGTTTCATTGTCTGAGGGTGAGCACCAATTAACTTTCATTTAGCAGTTAGTCAAAACCCTGCTGGATCTCAGAAAGAGGAATCTTTGTTTTTGTTTTCAAAAACTCAGAATCTGTCAGAAAAACAGATGTAATATGACTAACCTATGTTTAATCACAAGTAGGATGCATGCTCTAAAACACCACTGTAGGATAAAAATAAATTGCAGGCCACAGATAAGAAGTCACATACATAGTTTCTCTTATGCCACATTTTTTTTTACAGTACTAGAAATTGAACCCAGGGCATTCTACCTCTGAGATATACTCCAGCCCTATTTTTTATTCTTTATTTTGAAACAGGGTCTCCCTAAGTTGTGGAAGGCCTCATGAAGTAGTCCTCGAACCCAGATCCTCTGGTTTCAGCCTCCCAAGTACTGGGATCACAAGCATGTGCCACCATGCCCAGCTTATGACAAACTTTAAAAGTAAAAATAAATAAGTGAAATTTATGATACTTTTAGTTTAACTCAATATATGCAAAACATTACTATTTCACAAGTATATAAAAGTATTTGTTTAATTTTACACATTTTTATATAAGTCTTTCAATAAGATTAGATTTTACATCTGTAGCATTTCAATTTGGTCTACCCACATTTCAGGATCACAGTAGTCACATATGGCTAGTGGCAACCCTATTGAACAGCACAACAAAAAGCATACAAGAAGTTCTGAGGAAGTAGAAGAGGAAAAGATTGATTCTCCTAAGCCATCAGAAAAATTGAACAGAATAGCTGACATTGACTTTAGCATATACAGATAAATTGGATTTTATTAGGTAACATGGGAATGGATTTGGGCCTGATAGTGAATCTCTATATTAAATTTATATTTTGTCTTTTAAGCTATGGCTAGGTTTTAGAAACAGAGATTTAAGAACTTTACTTTCCATAAAAATATATGTTAGCTGGATGCAAAATGCATTGGAACATAAGAAAAGTAGAACCAAATAGAGCAATTGTGTGACTGTTGCAAAGATAATGAGAGATGAATGCAAATATGATCTATATGCTTACAGCTCCAGAATTTGACCCAGATCTCTCAGATTTCAAACTTAACAACTTCATACTCCACCTCTCTACTCAGGCACCCCATAGGCAATTCTAATGTAAAATAACCAAAACTCAACTGCTAACCTTCCACTCAGACTTGCTTTTCCCATCTCAGTTGATGACCACTCTTTCCTTTTAGTCTAATCATTCAGACTGGAAATTCCCTTTTTCTTTTTGACTCTAATAGCTCATTTCTCAGGAAGTCCTACTGACCCCAGGATACATGCAAAATCTGACCACATTACTTCTATTATTAGTACACAGATATGAGTCACAGCCACCTTCCTCCCTCACTGCATTATTGTAATAGCCTCTTACCTGGCATCCCTGCATTCTTCCTTCTAAAATTAAGTCAGACTATTACCTGAAAACTTGCAAGAGCTCCCCATTTTGCACAGGGCCAATGGGCCTGTGTGGCAGACTGAATTGTTCCCTACTTGTCATCCTCTTTATAAGACAGAATTGTGCACTCATGCCTTTCCTCCTGTGAATTTCCAGGAGTGTCCCCCTCTCAATGAGAAACTTGGCAGATACCATCTTAACCAGGAGATCAAAGTTAACATCACAAATGCGGGGGCGGGGGACATATTTTGACACCTAATATAAGCTCTAGGAAACACTGATTGCCACTTTAGTGATTTTCCTGTTTAAAAAAAAAATTAACCTGATTCAACCAAAGATGAAAAGCCAGGTGTGTTGGCACAAACTTGGGAGGCTGAGACAGGAGGATAACCGGTTCTTTGAAGCCAGCCTTGACAACTTAGTGAGGCCCTCAGCACCTTAGTGAGATCCTGTTTCCAAGTAAGAAATAAAATCAGGCCGGGAATAAATTTGGAGGCAAAATGCCTCTGGGTTCAATCCCCAGAACAACAACAACAAAAAAATAATCAAAAAGAAACAAAATAAACCAAAATCTAGTGTCCTGAAATTTTCAAAGTATCAGGATCAAAAAATGCAAATGAAGGCACAGGAAACGTTACAGATTAAAGGACATTGGTAAAACATGACAACAAAATACACTATACAATTCTGGATTGAATGTTTGTCCAGGGGGGGAAAAAAGCTACAAAACACATTATTGGAAAAACTGATGAAATATGAATAGTGACTCTGGATTAGATAATAATATTGTGTCGACATCAAATTGTGATAACTATTTTTAAATGATTTTATTCTTAGGAATATGCACTGAAATATTTATGAACTAAATATTTGGGAACTAAGTGGGCAAGGTGACTCCAACTTATTTTCAAGAGTTGAGGAGAACAAGTGTATGTATAGGCAGATCATGACATATTTAATCAAGAATAATAAAATTTGAAGGGAATTTAGAGGGCCACCAGTTCAGTGGTTTTCAAAAATACTCTATGAGAAATAAAGATTTATTTTTCATGGATTTCTTTGTGGAGCAGGAGTTTGGTGTTATGTGAGAGTAGAGTTACACACACACACACACACACACACACACACACACACACGCACTCTACCAAAGTAGATCAAGAAGCTGGGCGTGGTGGTGCACGCTTGTAATCCCAGCATTCGGGAGGCTGAGACCGGAGGATCCGGGTTCGAGGCCAGTCTCAGCTACCTAGTGAGGCACTCCGCAACTTAGTGAGACCCGGTTTCAAAATAAAGAATAAAAAATAGGGCTGGGGGTATAGCTCGGAGGTAGAATGTCCCTGAATTCAATCCCCAGTACCGCAAAAAAAAAAACAACAACAACAAAAAAAAAAAACAAAGTAGATCAAGGAAGTACCTGGTTTATAAGTGTCTGGGTAAGGTTTCACATGCTTAATTCTGCAAGTCATGAATCTGAATTTTTATTTGTTCTTTGGGCCCAGATGGAAGCTGAAGTCTCATTGAGTTAGGAAACTTAGTTTTGGTCCTACCAAGAGTGGCAGATCTGCACTTACAGTTCACATGAATCCTTAGTCTTTGGCATCTGCTCTTGGATACTGACATGAAGGACAATGGGCATGAGTTCCGAATGAATCAACTGAGCAATGTTCTCCATAACCATCAATTTCAATTTTCATAATAAATTATATGTATAAGACTATCTCAGTCAACCTTCCCGCTACAATAATCCAAAGCAACTGACCACCCAACTTAGTGGAGGGAAGATTTATTTGCTCATAGCTTTTTGGAGACTGAGGGTTCAATCCATATGGGGACAGGTCTGTGGATCTCAAGGCTTGGTGGCAGGAAGTGGAGAGAGAGAGAACACATGGGTTCTGCTCCTCATATCTCAGAGGCCAGAGCAGAGAGAGATGGCAAGGAGAGGCGAGAACCTTATATAATCCCCAACACCATACCCCAGAGATTTTAAGGAGTACCCCAGGGACTCCTTAGCAACCACGCCCCACTTCCAGCACTGCTACCTTTTATTCTGTGAGGGCAAGGGACATATTCCAAATCCAAGCCATTAGAAGGACTTGAACATTTTTTTATCATTTTATTGATTTTTTACTAAACTACTCAAAGTCTTTTTGGTAGGTAAGTCTTTTTTCAATATTTTTAATACTAGTGACATTCTTTTCTATTTTAGAGTAATTTCTTTCTATAACATAGTCCCTAAAATTGAGGATTTATCTGCTGAACAGATTCATACATTTCTTCCTCTCTTGCCTTTTCCTTTCTTTTCTGTTTCCTCTTTTTCTTCCTTGGCATACAAAAAAATAAATAAATATATGATCATACATATGCATCCAGTAAAACAGTATGATTTGAGAGGATAGCTGAGCAAAAAAAGTACAATCTTCCCTCCTCTGCCCCTGCTGTGAGTGTGAGTGTTTTTTTTGTGCATGTGTGGCCTAGGATGACAGGGGAGGACACTGGATGTGGGCTGGAATGTAAGAAGATCCATAGGAAAAAAGGAAGGAAGTGATTTTCCTTTAGCCATAATCTAGTAAAATAGCAAGGACATTTTCCCAATAGCAAGGAATATTCTAGTATTTCAGTTGTAACTGTTCATTCATTCTTTCCTTCATTAGTTATTGGAAATCTATATCATTCCTGACAAGGTAAAAATCAGTCAGCAGAACAAATAATAAAGCATAAAACACAGACACCTCCCTCAATTGATGCTTTGGTCTATCATTTGCATGTATAACATAAATTAGTTATCAATATAATACATGTCTGTTTCAATCTAGAGCACAAGTAGGGGTTTTTTGTTGTTGTTGTTCTTGTTGCCTTAATAAACTTACTATTAATAAAGCAAAAGGAAATAATATTTCCAATGTTTAGGGATTCAGGGTTCAATCTATGTGAGATCCGTGTTTATGAATCTCAGGGAATGGTGGTGGGGAGCATCGAAGAGAGGGACAGCACAAAAACTCTGCATTCTTAAGGAAAAAAAATGCATCAGAAGAATAAGAGCCAAATTCAACAATTTCACTTGAGATTTTGGGGCCTGAAGATGATGGAAGAGATAAACATCACTGTTTGGAGACTAGTACCTAAAGAAAATTTATTTATATGAGAATGCACTTTTTCTATTACATAAAACGAATGAAATCTATTTCTATACTTCTGCATCTAACTATGGAACCAGAAATACCTTAGCTTGGAAGCAGTATGTTTTTAACTCTTACATCAAAAAGCATTTAAATTTCAGCCATGTTGTAATATGTGTTGATTTCTTGGTTTGTGCCAAGCACTCTTCTTAGTTCATTGTATTAAGTCTACTGAGATTACATGGATCTCTCTGCATATTTACCCTACATGATAAGTAGAAAAGAAAATACATTAAAGTTATGTTATCAAATAATTTTCATTGGGTTGAATTTATCTTGTCTCAATTTATTATAACATGAATACATTTACAAAGTTTGGAAGCATCTAAATCTTTGATGATAAAATTCAGGCTTTAAGAGTTAATACAATGATCAATAATTGTTAGAATCTTTAAAATATAAAAATTCATTAAATTAATTGTTTTGATTAAAGACACAAAATTAAACAACATAGTGTGGCAAAGTGTTCCATCTGAATCTAAGTAAAGTGGTACACAACTAAAAGGGCTGGGCTGTTAGTGGGACCATATGAATTTTAGATAGAGCTGGAAAAGTTTTTATTTCTAAAGTGATTTTTAAAGTCATTGTACTAGATAAACTACATTGCTTCTTATTAGCATCCACATTTCGTGATTTCTACAGCTAATTACACGTTCTAAGCATCTGCTAAAGCTCAAATTCTGCTTTTGTTTCCTGTAGTGGAGTTAAGGGTTATTTGCTTTTATATGGTTCATTTATGTCTGTGGTATGTGATAAAGGTGGTGATTTCTTGACAAGCAATATAGATGGGTTTTCCCCATTAAAAGCTCTATTGAGGGAGAGGGGATGCCTATAAATCACTGTGTGGTCTTGTAAATTGAGTTGTGTTGTGGGATACTTTCCTCTCAGTTTTGGATCAGAACAGCAACTACATATGAAATTGCCTAGGGCATTAAAAAAAGGGAGCAAAGCTAACAAAAAACAAATCTAATATAATTTTAAGAAAAATTCCTGAAAAAATTGCTTGACCCAAATGAAATATTTCCAAGGGTGTTGCCAAGTATATGAAAATGGGACTAGGTATACATAGATACTACTATTTTAGAGCAGGGAATGACAGAAAGGTTTTAAAACTTAGTAATGACAGTAATAGTAGAATAAATCATATTTATTGAACACTTATTCTGTGTTGCACACTCTGCTAATCTCTCTCCTTTGATTTGCCTTATTGAATCCCCACAATCACCCCCATGCAGTTGTTATCATATTATAGAAAGGGATATATATGACTGTCTACTGCATATTTACTAGACTATTGTGTAAATGCACTGTGCTACTTTATTTCAAGTCACATTCTTAGGTAAAAATGATTTGACAATAGGTAATCTCACTGTACACTTTTAATGGGTATATTTCTAATTAGATACAAATAATATGGCTTCATATGTGTGTTTTTTAAATAAAATTACAGTTCTAGGATTTGCATTAACTTTTCTACCATCTATTTCCAAAATGTTGATTATCAATAGTCTATATTAATTGAGCATTGATGAAGTTCCTTTAAAGTACCTTTTGAAAAGGTGTTAAAAAGGAGAGAAATTGCTCTACCAAAACTTGTGTGTGTGCGTGCATGCGCGCGCACACACACACACACGCACACACATTTTTAACCTTGATATTAGGTTTCATGTATTCCAGAGAATACCATAGTCCTAAATGAGTTATGCTTTACCAGGTAGTGGGCTTTATATGAGAAGAGAACTTTATCAATAGAAGATTTGGATGAACTGTTAACATGCTATGAATGTCTTCATTCTGTGGAAACACACCTGTGTTTATTTGGTAACAAAAATATTTTTTCAAAGTCACTGAAATGAGTGATTACTTTAACTATGGAACTTATTCTTTTACAAATCATTTGGACAATTACTTGTGAGAGATTCTGGCCTTGTAATGGGAAAACACAAGTGAGAAAAACAGGAGGCAGGAGGATCTAAAGTTGGAAGCCAGCTTGAGAAATTTAGCAAGGCCCCATTTCAAAATAAAAAGGACTGGGAATGTAGCTCAGTGGTACTGGGTTCAATCCCTAGTACACACACACACACACACACAAAAAAAATGTTTCACTGACCAGAGACCAGAGAATCAGGGAAACTGCCTCTTTTGACACATCTTATGCCTGATGTGTTTACCTTTTCATCCCCCCTCCAGAAAATTTAGTCTATTTTTCATCCCACCAACAGAAAATTTAATCTATTTTTCATTCACCACCAGAAATTTTAAAGAACCATTAATATGTATTTCACCATGCTGATCTTTGCTATTTTTCTACCTTTATGTCCTGCTTACCTGATTCCAAAATGTTTATTTTATTCTTGACATGTAAATGTATGCATATTTAAATATACACATATTTGTATGTGTGTGAGTATGTGTATATGTGTGCATCTTAGAGTCATTGTGTTCTTTGTAGAATAAGACAGGGCATTAACATTTAGAAAGATAAAATAGACAAGCATTCTGAAACAATAACTACCCTGTTACATCATATTTTACATAGTATATATTCTACTACTTTCAATTCACAGTGAGTTGTGACAAATATTCTTCCCTCTAAATAAAAAATTAAGTTAAAGACAATGTAAGCAATAAAAATTGCACCCATCCTTTATAATTACGATCTTGTGGGATAGATTATGGACCATCAAGCTAAACTGATATAAATCCCTACTCCAGATTAGCCTGAGCTATCTGTGTCAATTGCACAAACTGCCCACCACCAACAGTTCCCTAATCTCCAAAATGGATAGAATAATTTTATTTGCCAGGTGTTTGTAGTGATTGAGATTAAATAAATCCGACACATAATACATGCTCAATTAATGCTTGTCTTAGACTTCCTCATGGAAACCTCTATTCATTTTATTTTTTACTAAACACACACACACACACACACACACACACACACACTGAAAATGTTTAAAAATGAGTTTAGGTGAAAAATGTGAATGGTCATATTTTTCTCTACTAGGACCAGAAGCATAGGAGGAAATTCACTCTGAGTTTACATCTAAGGCATGTCACATTAATTTTTTTAATGATGCTAAGTATTGAAAAGATGTTTTATAATAATAAATGTTAAAATGATGTTTTAAAGTAATGTTTTAAATTATAGTAACTTATTTAGTTTTAGCTTTTTAGTTTGATACAAGAGATTGACCCCAGGGGCATTCTAACTCCAAATTACACCCTCAGCACTTTTTAAACAGGGACTCACTAAATTTTTGAGGGTCTCACTAAGTTCCTGAGGCTGGCCTTCAACCTGTGATCCTCCTGTGTCAACCTCTCAAGTACTGGGATTACAGATATGTGCCATAACACTTGGCTAGAGGGTAATTAAATTTTAAAATGATATTGTCCAGTAGTGGAAAGGTGTGTATGTGGTGTGTGTGTGTGTGTGTGTGTGTGTGTGTGTGTGTGTTTCCATGAGTTAAAGAGTAGTCAGTTTCACACAGTTAAGAAATAGTCATTTTCACACAGTGCTAATATGAGCATACATTAACTTGACACCAATTGTCAGAATAGGTATTTGGATGTCTATATATTCCCTATTATGCAGAAATTTAACATACAAGAATTTTGACTAAAAAATAACTAAGTATAAAGAAGGATTAAAAACAGACTTTGAGTTGCCATATATGGAATGTCCCTATTTTAAAAAATAAATTCACAACTCACACCTCTGTGAGGAAAAATACTACCTTGGAGAGTTTATTAACAAAATATGGAAAATAACAAGATGTGAAGACTATGGTTCTGTCGCCAACATGGTAGGCGATTTATATTTATTTTGGCCTATTTACAAAATACTGATTTTATAATTTTTCAATTGATGAACACATACCACTTATAACTGCAAAGCAAAAGCAAAGAATGCTGCCCCAACCCCCTCTTTCCCTTCCAGTTTTTGCTTCACCAATAATAGACTCTAAAAAATTTAGAAAATGACTGATAATAACATACAGTGTGTTCCACAATCCTATCTTTCTTTAATAGATGCATTTAAATGACATTGAAGGTCAAAATATACAATCATTGAGAAAAAGTTTTGTGGGGAGAATGACTAAGCTTATGATTCTATCAGCACTGCTTAGATTTGGCCTCTTTTCAATTACTCAACCCATGCTGCTATTGGACAAAGCTGCTTGTTTTGTTTGTTATAATTGAAATCAGTTCCCAAACAAGTAATTTAGAACAAGTGTTAAGCCAGCTTTCTTCACTTTTGATTATCTGGTAACATTATAGTTAACTTGAAACAAACCTTTTACTTTATTTTCTATATCATTACAGTAAACTGATATCTACTCATCTTCCTACCTGTACAGGCATGCACTCTAAATAGGAAATAATACATTTTCCACTTAACATTAGTAACACGTTTGCTAGCCAACTTAAACAACATGCTAATGGATTGAGATGTATGCAAACCTTTAGTAATTATCTTAATACTGACTTGAACTTACAGTGGGAATGCCAGGTTTTGCAGACAAATTTCATTTGCCTTACTTTATTTCTGGCTCCTGAATTCAGCACCGTATTTACCCTGTCTTTTAAGTACATGCGTACATAACATCTACTCTGATGTTGAAGTGATCTGTTGAATATATTCATATGTTCTTATTGAGAAGGCAAACAAAATACAATAGGATATCTGCCTAAGAAGTTGTGTAGGATGTATTTCCTCCCAAACCTGGCCTGTGCTTGTAAAATGAAGTGGTTTGGAAATAGGTTCCACCCTCTTTTACTGACCTTTGGCTCCTGTCTGGCCACCTTCTGAAAATATTCCCACAGAAGCCTTTTCCCTAACTAAAAATAGCTCCCAGATGTCTCACTACCTTAGTAGGTAGCCTCTCGCCCTGTCACTGAGATTGAATGATCAAGAAAGATAGTGGGAATGGCTTAAGAAAAAAAAAACTTCTTTTTTTTTTTGTTCAGAATAATTTTACTGCATAGTAGGTTCTTTCTATGTCTCCATGTGAATAGTTCAGAAATGTAGATAACTATTTTCTGTAACTTTACTTATAAATAATGTTTGGAAATTGAAGTGATCTCTTTAGTTAAGTTTAGATGTCAATGTTTATCTAATTTTAGATGGGAGTTGTCTCACATTAGACAGTTAAGTGATTCAAATGCATATCAAGTCATTTGTTAAATGTCTTAATTGAACTCTCTGCTTCATTTCCAGGAAATATCTCTTGTTTTCCCACATCCTATGATTTATAACTATCACTGAATTTTCTGGCAATGTGGTTGGTAAGTGGTTTAACCCTGGCCTTCCATTGGAGGTCTGTAAGTCAAATAAATACAAGAGCCTTTGCATCATATGTCTTGGTGAACCAACTTGTTTTGAATGTTCCAAAAGGAGAGCTTATTAATAAGAAAATGGATATTTATAGTAATTCCTGCCATCTTCTCATGACTCATGGGTAACCTTTGTGATTTGTTCTAATTGTTAAGTATCATATACCTATGACAAATGCTGAAACAAGACCATTTCCAGTACTAGAGGCAGCAGGGTCTGACAAAATCCACAATCAAGTCTTTCCTCTTCAAGAAAGAATCTAGTTGGTGAACCCCCCTCCTCCTTGGTTTCTTTTGTCAACATTTTCAAGCATGGCAACAGCCTTAGAAAGACCCAATACATGACTTTGGGATTGGAATGAAGCCACCAAAAGTATGTTTTCATAAGGACAAGAAGGCAGAAAGCTGATCTTCATTGGTTTTCTGCCTACCATGTGAAATGCACCCTAGAGAACTGTTATATGCACATCAGTTTATGGCAGAGTAACATCACTGTGTTAGCAACAACCTCCATGGTACCTTTCTTTCAAATTACCAAAGAATTTTTTCAAAAATCTTATTATAGGTTTGAAAATGTTCTCTCTGCTGTTATGATTATTCGGTCAACATTAAAACAGAAAGTTGGGTAGCAGTTGAAGTCACAAATAGTTTTCTGTGAACTTGGATGTCTTGAGCAAAGCTGGGATGTTTGCATAATCTTTTCTGTAGCAACAACATTCCACATGCATATTTCTCTTTAAAAAGAAACTCCACGCTCAGTGGTATTCTGGGTTCAAGGCCTGAATAAAAAGTATCTTAAGTCAAAAGCCCTGTGCTAAAAATTGAGATGTAGAGAAGGTCATAAGCGTTTTGACTTCTCTTTTAAATCATATTTGGATGACTTAAAGTCACACTGATGCAAAGCACAAATTTACTTATATCTCTGAATTTGAATTTTAGCTAGCTAGCTCAATTTCTTCTCAGATCTTCCCAAATGTTTGAGATTTCTACAAACAATATAAATTACTATATATAGTACTGAACACAGGGGAAGGTGAAATGTAATTTATAATCTGCTTGCATTATTTTTCTCAAGGCCTAGAAATAAAAATTTTAAGTTTGGTCTCCCATTTTCATGAGATTTTTCCAAAATACAAGTCTCAATTCTCAAAGTCTATATGATATATAATATTTATTTTTAAAAATAGAAATATAAAGCCTAGAGATATAAAAATAAAAAGAAAATCTCTTTGTTATACCTATTTGAACAGCTTACTTCCCTAAGGCAGCACTTAATAAAGCAATAGTTTTTAGGATGAAAACTATTTATTTTTGCTTTGAGTCAATGGGAGACATGCCACAAATTGTCATTTTTTCCCCTCAACACAATAGAGTCATATCCTATGCTCTTTTAATTTTACAAATTCAAATATGTGGTTAGTATCATAACTCAACCTGCATATGGAAAAATTAAAATTTTATATGATAAAGTTTATTATCACATACTCTTTGTGATAGACTACACATTCATTCACTTATCATACATTAGTACTTGCCACTGCATCAAGGAGTATACACAAATCTAAAGCTCCTGCATAGTATGCTCCCAGTAACCTTATGTTAAAAAAAAAAAAAAAAGCAGAAAGTTACCAGGTATGATGGTGCATACCTGTAATCCCAGTAGTTGGGAGGCTGAGACAGCAGGATCACAGATTTGGGGCTAGCCTCAGCAACTTAGCAAGACAACGCTAAAAATAAAAAATGAAAAGAATAGTTGCAGGTATAGCTCAGAGGTAGAACTCCTCTGTGTTCAATCCCCAGTACCAAAAAATAGCAGGAAGGGGGCGGGGGAGGCAGAAAGAAATAACATGCATAAGTCTTACCTTTATTTGGAAATAACAGTAATCACTTTTCCAATAATGTTATGTTAAGGGACAATGTAGTCAACCTACCAATCAATGAAGGTGCTATTTTTAAAGGGAATTAAACTTCACTGGAATAAATTGTAGTCGGATTGTCAGTTAACTCAGGTTTCCACATGGACTTCTTTATGAGATGAACATTGATTCTAATCACTCCAGATTAGTACCATTAAACTGAAATGATCCAGCTATACCACTCCTAGTTATCTTTCCAAAGGGAATGAAATCAGAATATTATAGTAACATATGGATATCCATGTTTATAGCAGCACAATTCACAATAGCCAAATTATGGAACCACCCTAGGTGTCCATCAATAGATTAATCGATTACAAAATTATGGTAGAAACACACAATGGAGTTCTACTCAGCAATAAAGAACAAAATAATGTCATTTGCAGGAAAATGGATGGACCTGGAGAACATTAAGTTAAGTGAGATTAGCCAGTCACAGAAAGTGAAGGGTCACATGTTTTCTCTCATATATGGAAGCTGGGGAGTGATTGAGACACCAGGGAAACTACAGATAATAGAGGATAAACTTCAGAGCCAGCAATGTGGTCTAGGGGAAGGGGAGAAGGAGAGAGAGAAACAATGAATCACTTCCATTGACATCACCTACATATGTGAAAATATCAATGCCAACCTCAACATCCTGTGTGGGGAAAGGGGGGAATAAGAATGGAGCTGGGGGAAAGCCCACCATGTGCTGTGTGCATGTATTTCACTATTACTGATTTACATTATGATGTGAGACTATGCACCAATAAAAGTATTTAGAAAATAAAGCTTGCCAATCTCAACCACTCTTTTCTGAAAGGTAAGTTATGAACTACAACTGCTTGCTCTCCCACTAAATCAGAAAGTGGAGAGATGGGTTTTGTACATCCCGTGGTCTTGGTCAACTCTAACTGTTAGGATGGGGATGAGGCTCTTTACCAGAAACAGTCTTTTCCACTGTCTGAAGTTTAAAGCATTTACTCTCCCTTCCAAAAAATTTTTGATTTGGGAAATCATACAGGTAGAGAGAGAGAAGGAGAGGGAGAGGGAGAGGGAGAGAAATGGAAACAAATACCTTCTTTGGACATTAATTCTGTTGTAAGCAAATTTGTTTCAGCTCTCTTTTTCTATTTATTTATTTATTTATTTATTTATTTATTTATTTATTTATTTATTTATTTACTTACTTACTTACTTACTTACTTACTTACTTATTTTGTGATACTGGGGATTGAACCCAGGGGCATTCTACCTCCAGGATACACCCCCAGTCCTATTTTTTATTCTTTAGTTTGAAACAGGATCTCATTAAGTTGAGGAGGACCTCACTAAGTAGTTGAAGTTGGCCTCGAACCCAGATCCTCCGGTCTCAGCCTCCCAAGTACTGGGATTACAAGTGTGTGTCACATATTCATATTGAGTGTGAAACTGAAAATAAAATAGAAGAGCATCTGATTTCTGTTCTACCCAATAATTACTTTCAAGTTTCTGAAACTGAAGGCCAAGTCAGGATTACAACCGTTTTGTCCATGTGTATCTGAAATTTCAGTACATAAAGTAAATGAGATTTGACTGATGTTGCTGACATTAATTATAATGGTCCACTAACTGGCCCTTTGGACTTAATTGGGTATTTTGTGATCATATTGTAACATACAGGATGTATACAAATAAACAATGAGTATATTTGGTTTCTAGATTCCAATAACTGCTGTTTCTCTATTGCAATGTATTGCAGAAAAGCTGCTAATGAAAAATCTGACTTGTGAATCTGGTTTGTGGCATTCATAAACTTAAGCTCATCAAAAGGTTTTAAAGCTAATCATGTCAAAAGAAAGTCTGAATTCTTTAATTAAATCTAGAAGTGCTACAAATCAATAAGTTAAAGTGTCATAAAGAATAAAATATTTCCTAAACTGAAACAAACCAAATAATTTGAACATGGTTTAGCAATAACATCAAGCAGAGGAATCTAGTAGATTCTGATGAGTATGAATAGTTAATTATTGCTAAGGACTGAGAAAGTATTAAAAGAAAATTCAAAATGCATAAAAATTTTATGTTTGATGCAGCAATATATCCATAATTTACAAATATAAAAAAGGAAAGTGTATTTTCAAAATAAAATATAAGTTCTCTGTATAATCATTAAATATACTGAGCACAATTAATATGAGAACAGGACATCTAATATTAATTGAGCTAATCCTTTGTGCTAAGTATTATGCCACCTGCTTTGTGTGTATTATCTCATTTAATCTTCTCAATAAGCCTATATCAAATGAATTCTATTATGTTCCTTTTACATACGACATATGATAAACCTAAGGTCCCAAAAGATTAAGTAAATATCAGAAAAATCCCAAAGTTAGAAAATGTCTGAGCCCAAATTCAAACCCAGGATAGTCAAACTTTAAAGCCAGTTCTCATATCTCCATCTGAATATAATTTAAATTCTGTTCAGCAATTTTCTATTTTTGGATTTTTCAGTTCATTTTAAGAGCCCCAGGCATGTGCACCTCTGCCCCTGATTCATTCATTCATTCTTGCCCCCATTTTCTAATTTCTTGTTTCATTTTTACATAAAGAGCACATGGATCCAAGTCCTCAGCAACTATATAGAGATACAGTATAAAACACTTTAGGCAAGTAAATAATTTCCAGGCAATAAAATAAAAAGTAGATTAGAATTCAACCAGTGTAACAACTAGGCATGAATAAGAAAATCCATTGGCTTACTACCAAGATTGCAACTCAATGCTCGTATCTCAAAGATGACCACCTTGATTTTATATTAACCAACACATGCTTTAGACTGCTTAAAATACATTATTTTTTGTATAGTCTTAGACCTTTTAAAATATATCCAACTTCTCCAAGTGTCATTTTAGTAAGGGTAAAATGGTAGACTCCAAAGACACACCAAATGAACAGTTCAGGGAATTGAATGAAGATGTAAATTTACTCTAAAACTCAATTCTACCCTTTGCTTTAAAAATAAAAGAGAACATCCCAGCATTCGGGAGGCTGAGACTGGAGGATCCAGGTTCGCGGCCAGCCTCAGCTACCTAGTGAGGCACTCCGCAACTTAGTGAGACTCGATTTCAAAATAAAGAATAATAAATAGGGCTGGGGGTATAGCTCAGAGGTAGAATGCCCCTGAGTTCAATCCCCAGTACCGCAAAAAAAAAAAAAGAGAGAACAAAGGGCTGCTTGGTGACTAAGTGCTAAAAACTTTTGTCATAAAGTTCCTGGGCTCCAAGTGATTTTCAACAGAATTGACTGGCCCATGGAAACACTCCAAAAAGCATCACCATTATTTCACTAGTTGTTTTTAGACATTTGTCTCCGTGTTCTGCTTCCATTTCTGGGACGAGACTACATCTGAGCCTTTGGCAGTAGGAATATGGTGAAGTGACCCTCAAAGTAAAACTGCTCAACAATTCTCAGATATGGGGACATGTAAAGTGCTTATTTCTAATTCTGTATTGATAAGTATATTCTGCAGTATGTAGATATTCTTACAGGAGCGAAGAAGGTCGGGATGTAGTCAGAAATAAGAAAGTTTGAGCAGGAGTTGTGTACAAAGATCACATCCATGAATGCACATAATAGGACTACAGGTTGCCTATTTGGATATTGTGAGTAAAACTTGAAATAGGATTAATCTCTCCTGAAGCAGAGTGAACCAGTACATTTGCGCATGCATAGACAAGGAGCACTTCTCTCCTGATGGACAAATGAATGACTACAGACATGGTGTAACTCTGCCACTGTGCCTTATTTCTGGTCAGTTTAAATCCTTACAGGAAAATGAAAGGCTATCCTAAGAAATACTTTTGCAACACACATAGTTATGCATGGAACACGATGTGCTAGTCAATTTGCTGATTAATGCACATGGGGGTAGAAAGAAAAAAAATCAGCATTCAAATTCAATTACAGGCAGTTTTTATGATCAAACAAAGCAATTCCAGTTATCTCTCATTTAGATGCAATTTTCAGTTAAATCTTCACAGACATAACTCTTCACAAAAAAAGCATTGCCTGGAAAGAGTCCAATGCAGAAAAATTTGTGTTAATGCTCCTTAATGAGACTAAGCAATTTATTTCGGGTCTTTTGTCAGATTTTTTTGAGTAATCAAAAATCATAAAGATCCTTTTCTCAGTCCTTATATGTATTGTCTCTAGTTGCCTGAGTGTCCAAAGGTAGACATAGAGCACATTGTAGCGTGTCCAGGATACACAGAGCCAAAGGAAAAATATGAAAATCTTTAGGGAAAGTGAATTTTACTATAAAATGCATGAGCAAAAGCGTTATCTTCTATTTCAAAATAACTTGTCATATCTCTTACTACCTTTGTACATTTATAAATTTCGAGCTGGACCAAGTCATTTCAGGCTATACCTTCAGACCTTTGGGATTTCATTCTCTCTCTACTGAGAGCATTTCGGTGGGAAAGTTTGAGAAACTCTGGTGATTAACTACAGTAGGATCAACATAAATTAAATTTTACTGAAAGGCATCCATAGTATTAAAAGTTCCCTAAGCAGCCAGGCGTGGTGGCGCACGCTTGTAATCCCAGCATTCGGGAGGCTGAGACCGGAGGATCCAGGTTCGCGGCCAGCCTCAGCTACCTAGTGAGGCACTCCGCAACTTAGTGAGACTCAGTTTCAAAATAAAGAATAAAAAATAGGGCTGAGGGTATATCTCAGAGGTAGAATGCCCCTGAGTTCAATCCCCAGTACCGCAAAAAAAAAAAAAAAAAA
>PVLC010005099.1:0-19635 GCA_004027655.1 Graphiurus murinus | reverse complement strand
TGGTCTCAGCCTCCCAAGTCCTGGGATTACAAGTGTGCGCCACCACGCCCAGCTGAGCACTTGTCTTTATTCACAACAAATACTTAAAGCAGCTCAGTGTTGCTTCATCTCTAAGTTATTATTATTATTATTATTGTCATTATTAATAAGATTGAGACTCAGTTATATCACATTTTAACTTTTCCAAGTCAGAATACATCTTCAATCAAAGTGAAAAGAAGTGTTGGTATCATCATTATTTGGCAGTACTTTTAATTATACTTTTCTTGCTGATGTTTCCCTTTTCTTTTCCTTCCTTCCTTCCTTCCTTCATTCCTTTCTTTTTTTCTTTCTTCCTTTTTTTTTGTGTGGTACTGGGGATTGAATCCAGAGGCATTCTACCTTTGAGCTACACCCCCAGTCCAATTTTATTTCTTATTTAGAAACAGAGTCTCACTAGGCTGATGAAGGTCTCACAGTTTACTGAGGCTGTCCTAGAACCTGCGATCCTCCTATCTCAGCCTCCCAAGTACTGGGATTACAAGTGTGCACCAGCATGCCTGGCTCTGATCTCTGATGTTTCCATTTTCAAAATTAAATAAATGAACATAAATTAGTAAATATATAGTGGTAGTATTATACATATATTAATATGTAGTTTTTATATATGTTAATACCTCCACAGTGATATATACTGGGCTCTCTTAGCACTAAAACATACAAAATATGTTAGAAACCATTCTGTTTTCAAAACAAGGCAGTGAAGTACTATTTATTATCATTTCTTATTGACAAACAGAGCAAACAAGTGCAGGAAGTATCAGTTTAATAAATAAACCACCAGTTAAGAACACTTACAAGGATTTTTCCATTAACTGTATAGTTACCACTATACAGTTACCTACTTTGCCTTGGACTATAAACTTTCAGGAGGAGAGTGCAGACCATCTAGTTCCGTTTTCTTGAGGGTTAAGTAAACTATCAGCACTTTATTAATTGAAATAAGTGCATTATTATAGATGATAATGACAATGGTGCTGACATTGGCAAAGAAGATATGAAGAGAGAAGACACGGAGACAAAAGCTGAAGGCCAAACCTGATGTTGGTTCTACTGGGAATTCTGACCGCCATCTCTAAAGCAGCACAGCTTGACTCTGGATAGCATGAACATCAGCCACCAGTGCAGGAGTCAGTGTGGACTAGATAATTCAGCTCAGTCAGATGAAACATTGCAGTCATAGTGTATGGTGAAAACTATAGACTCAGACATGGAGTCTTCAGGGCACACAAGCAGGGGGGATATTAGAAATTGAGGGGTAGAACACATTAGTCTTTTACAGGTGACATTGCTGGCATGCATACTTGCCGCTGTCACAGGGATCAGCAGTCTTCCACTGCTGGAACTCCACAGGAAAAGGAATAAAATGTTCCTGTTAGGTTCAGAGAGTCATTTAGTTTAAAAAAAAAAAAAAGAGTTATGAATTACACATCAGGGCATGCAAAAAATGTCTGGCTGCTGTTCAACATAGTCTATACAACTTTCAACACAACGTGAAAACCATTGAAGGAACTTTTATTTTATAATTTGTTAACTAATGGCCAACATAAGACAGCCAGTTAACCAATACCTCCTCACAAAAACAAAACAAAACATGATTTTCTTAAATAGGGAGGAAATCAGAAATCCTACATTGAATGTTACAAAGTAAAAAGTTAACATATGATTTCTCTTGGTCACTTAGACTCCGGAAAGAAATTCTCCATTTCTGTCCCTGTAATAGGCAGGCTTCTAAGATAGCCCAACTCTTCCCTGCATTCTAAAATTCACACACTTAAGTGTTTCTTCCTCAGGAGCACAGGCTGGATTGAATGACTTTCTCTAATAACTATGGTCAAGTTGTCACTCCTGATGTAAGACTGCAAAAGATTGTGACTTCCACCTTTCTAACAGACTCCACTGCCTTTTCAGCCCACTTCTCAATGAAGTTAGCTGAATGCTGGAGGTACCCACGAGACAAGGAACTGTGGCCTTCAGTTCAACTTCCCACAAAGAGCTGATCTTAGGAACCCGTCTTTCCTGGGTTGAACATTCAGAGGAGACTTGAGCCTGGGCCAATATCTTGATTATGGCCTCCTGAGAGATTCTGAAGCAGAGGACCCATGTAAGCAGTGCCCAAATTCCTCGACCACAGAGACTTTCAGATAATAAAAGTGTGTTGTTGCAAGCTACTAAATTCTGGATAATTTATGATGTAGCATAGAAACTTAATGAAGTCCCCAAATGTCCTCCTGGGAGTAAGAATATATTCCAGTTCATCATCAGGAATTCTATTAACAATATCTTTTCAACGAGAACACAGCTGTCTACAAATAAATGGAAAGGCAGAGACTTCCCATTGTAGCCTTTTCTTTTTAATGGAAATATACAGCTGCAGAGTAAATTTCTAAATTTACTTTGAATATCTGTACATATATTTAAACATTAAATATATGTACAGATATTATATTATATTTGTACATATAATATGTAATATATAGACAGATTATATATGTATGCATATACATTTATATTCTCATACACAGTTGTTGATAATTTTAGTACTCATAAATAACCTTTTAAAAACGAAAGTTCTTTAGGACAAATAATTACTTTAAAAGCTGAATAAATATCTCATTAACTTTTTGTAGACATAGAGAATATAAGGATCAAGAAATTCTAAACCTTAGGTTAAATAAAATATATATGAAGTACACTATTAAGTTTAGATCATGCTTGAGATATAGTTAAATAATTGTGTATGTCTGTGTGTGTGTGTGTGTGTGTGTGTGTGTGTGTGTGTGTGTTCTTTCAGTGTGGTGAATAAGAACATGAGATCTGAAGCCAGTCAGCTTCAGTTCTTTTCTTTGCTCTGCCACCCAATAGCTAGGAGACATGAATAATCTCTCAAGTTCTGCATTTCTAAAATGGAGAAAATAAGAACATATACCTCAGATAAGGAATAAATGAGATGAAACAAGTATAGCATTTGGAACAGTTTCTAGGTTTCCAGCATATTGTAGAAGATAAAACGTGCTAGTTCACTAAGCATGGTAGTGCATGCTTATAATCCTAGTACTTGGGAGGCTGAGACAGGAGAATGACAGCCAGCCTCAGCAACATAATGAGGCCCTCTGTAACTTAGTGAGGTCCTGTTTCAAAATAAAATAAGGCTAGGGATATAACTCGGAGGTAGAATGATCCTGGGTTCCATTCCCAGTAAAACACACACACACACACACACACACACACACACACACACACACACACTGTAGCAAAACTACAAAAGTGATCGTATAAGTATATAAATATGACTTACCTCTGTGTGTCATGTTTTTTTCCAGGTACAAAATAGGAGTATTAATAAAAGAAATTTTAAAAATCCTTCTCAGTCTTAAAATCTTCACCATTTTTGTCTTCCATCACTGAAAACACTCCAATTAAGTAAAAAAAGGTGCATTCATCTATTTGATACATGCTTATCAATTCCCTACTGTGTTCTAGGCCATATACAGTACTGATCATATAAGATAAAAGCCCACTCCTGACTGTGGGCAATGAGTTAGAGAAGCACCATAGGGTAATGGTTAAGAGCCCGAACTCTGGAATCAGACTCTGGATCATGGGGACAATTATAATTTGAGACAGTTTCCTTAACTCTCTGTTCTCTGGTTTCCTCTCCTTTGAAATGAGAATGATAATGGTTACAATCCCATAACTTTACTGTAATTATTAACTGAGTTAATATAAGTGAAACCCATGAATAGACTCTGGGGTATAGTAAATACTCAATAAATACTACTACTTCCAGGAGAAAAAGTAGGAAAGCTGAGGTGTATTAAGTGCGATGGGGGTGCCGGCAGTGCTCAGGGAGCAAGATTGATAACTGGTCCTTTAACCGCATGGTGTATAATAGTTTATGCAAACTCTCATGCTGGACACATGCAGACAGTATTGCTGCTATGCAGAGTGAGCCTCTAACAAGCTATTGCTAAAATATGTTCATGCCAAGACTGAATGCAAATTACAGTCAAAGTATGACAACGGATAAAAAGAGTCCCTTACCATTTCTTAAACATGCATTGTTCTTGAGATATAAATTCCTCAAGTATTACATGAAGCCTATTATAAGTGCAGGGAATCTTTCTAATTAAGATCAAATTATATTCACAAGAGAATGTTACCTATATGAAATTAGCACCTTAAGTGTTTACACAACCAGTTTTCTTCACCAGTTCTTGTCAATTGTTTGAGAGTCAAAGTCAAGCGGTTAGAGAAAGGGAGAGGAAAGGAGAGGAGAGGATAGTAACTATGGGTTACATGCATAATATAACAATAATGAAATTGGTAGAATTCAGAGCAACTACTTGCTATTTGTTGCGATAGACTCACACTTCAGGGTTTCCCTCATATAAACCCAAAAATAGGCACAGGGTATAGCGATAAAAATTTATCTCATTCGTTTTGTTTTCCTCCTGCTTTTCCTTTCTTTTTTCTTTTTGATAATGTTTCTATAGTGGCTATCTGTGTGATAGGCGCTATAGGCAGGCATGAACTACTTCCATGAATTAGTCCTTATATCTGGGGGTCACATTTAGAGAAAATGGAAACTGATTATTACAAATGTATACTTTCAGTAGCTGAACAGTTTTCATCTTGACCAAGTTCAAATCTTTGTTTTATATTTTCATGGTCCTATGTATCTCTTCTTTGTGTGTTAAATTAAAATTATTGGTGTGACCATGTGGTTAATATCCAACTCCTTGCTGTATTATACACACTGTGAGGATAATCCTAATGTTTGTTTCTGTTCACCTTAGTCTCCAATATTTCAACAAATGCTTGAGGGCACATATGGTCCTAGTCGATAAATATTCAGAGAATGAAGATATTAATAAACACAACTTTGGAGAGCAGAATTTATTGGCTTTATAACCATTCACACAAAATCTAGATAGATTTTATTATATAGGAAGAATGTCTTTGCAAAAAAAGGTTAAGGCAAAAATCATTCTCACACTGTTGGAGAACAACACTGTTAATTACATTGTCTCCAAAAACTAAGAAAGGCAATAAACACAGCCCACCAATCAGCCTTAAATTGGCCAGAGTCTAGAATGTTTTTCCATTCCTGATTTATACAATTTTATTACTGCAATCAACATTTTTTTAAGAAAAAAAAAGCTAAACCAGATTTCTGGCTTTTTGAATCGTACTTCATAAGCTCCTAGCTAACACACAACAGGTTTTGTCATGAGTTACCAAGCGATAAGAGTTGACACCAAGCAATATGGACAAACCTTTTTATGAGGCTTACAAAAGGATAACATGATGCAGATTTCGCCAGCTTGCTTGAATGTTGCCCTTAACCATTCTTTATAGGCTAAAATGAGCAGAGAATACTCCACAATTGATCTATGTACATGATCTGTCTAATGTTCATTCCAGCTGTTATAGAAAAGAGGCATCAAAAACCATACCCATATTCAAAAAACAAAATACTTAACAGATCTGCTGTAATATAATAAAGAGCATTGGATATATTTTATTTTTCAGCAAATATTTAAGTAACATGATGGTCTAGTTCTGATTTCTTGTTCTGGGACAATTCGCAGTTCTTTCAGTAACAGACAAAAGAAATTAATATGCTCTTTGAAAAAAAATTATATCCTGTGCTTTCTTACTCAATTTATAAACCTGAAGCCTCAAGGGGCTGGAAGAAAGATATTTATAGAGGTTGCAGTGTTATAATAGGTATATGCTATTAACAAATTCACTAATTTTTTTCATTTATTTCATTGCATTGGGGTAACAAAATGTACCAGGTTGCACCTAATGCATCCTCAATGACTTGGCAAATTCATTTTTATATAATAACAAAGGTCTTTGCTTTTCAGAAGTATAAATGTTCTTGCATAAAACTGTCATGTCCCCCATAAGCATTAGGTAGTGTCCAAAGTTTTCATGGCTGGTGAGAAACCCTCTTTTATTTTAACTAGATTTCAAAGGATTTTTCAACTCTGAGTAGTTAGAATCCATTCCTTTGCAAGTCTTTTCTTCTTCAAATAGCTCCCTGTGAAGAACAAGCACTGCCCAGCCAAGCTGTTCTCAGATTCTATTCATGTTACACAGAATTATCTTCTTAAGAATTCCATTGCATAACAATGTTTGTCTATCTAATTCAGAGTAGGAAACATTTTCACCATGATTTGCTTTTGTGTTTGTTCATTACTTATTTATACATTCTATCAGCCCAAGTCTACACACTTCTGATTTCCTTAGTTTTACCTAATGTCCTTTTTTGGTTGAGGATCCCATCCAGGATTCCATATTTCTCACCATGTCTCCTTCGGCTTCACTTCCTTTTTTGATGACCAAAACATTTTTGAGGAGTACTTGTCAGATATTTTGTAGAATGTTCCTTACTGGAGGCTTTTCTGATGGTTTGTTATAATTAGACTGTGCTTATGGGCTTTAACAAAAAGACCACAGAAGAAAAGTGGCATTCTGTGCTGCTCTAATAACATTGGCAGGCATACCATCAACATGACTTATCACTGTTGATACTGACTTCAGCCAACTGGCATAAGTAGTGTTTGTCAAGTTTCTCCAGTGTACAGTTGCTTTCCCCCTTTTCATGACAGTACTCCTTAGAAGGATGCCACTATATGCAGTCTGTGCTGAAGGGGTAAGGAATCATGCTTCCCTTACTTGGGGGCAAAATATGTACATAAACCATTTTAAATTTCATAGCTGAAGAAATTTGAAGTCCAGTCCTGCCTAGTTCATATCTATAATGCATCACAGTCTAAAAGCAAAACTATATATATGCACATAAACACACACACACACACACACACACACACACACACACACACGTGTGTGTGCACACACATATAAGGCCATTATGTATTACAAAATAGCACCTTCCAATATAATGAAAGCTGGAAATACCATAGACACTCTAGTTTGTATTTTCATTAAATTAGAGGAGACTTGACTCACTGGAGAATTTTCTCCATTCATTTTCCATAATAAAGAATGTAAATAGCACCAGACATGGTGGTGCACACCTGTGATCTCAGTACTTGGGAGGCTGAGCCCGAGGATTGCAGGTTCGAGGTCTTGGCAACTTATGAGACCTTGTTTCAAAATAAAAAATAGAAAAGGTCTGCGGGTGTAGATTAGAGGTAGAGCACCCTTGAGTTCCATTTCCAGTATCACACATACACACACAAAGAAAAATGTAAATGACTTGCCCATCACCACAACCACGAGAACTGGTCACCACCTGATCTGAGGTCTTTAGTTCTCCAGGGGTTGTGGTCATTTGAGTGAAAAAGACTCCATGATATAAAGTCATGAGAATGTAAGAGGAGTGTGTGTATGTTTTTAAGAGAATGTGAGCTTCCCAGTGAGAATATTTTATTTCTAGGCATAAATATGTGTTTGCTTAAATATCCACATGGCCCATGTTATAAAGCCGTTATTCTTACTCAGCAAACATGGAATTTCTATGTTTTCACAGAGCCAGATTTCTACTCACATGTTTTATCTGAAACTTACACAATTACCGGGGCATGCAAACTCTTAATATTAACCAGGAATCTCCTTGTGCTATACAAAGTCACAAAATGCATTATAAGGTATGAGGCTCTCACTTGGTAAGCACTGAAGAGAACTTGCACAGTTTGTTATTACAGAATGCACAGGCTTACATGTGTGCAATGACCCATCTGAAAACACAAGGTCAGACTTGGGTGGTTTAAAAGACAAAAGAGCCACATGAGACATATAGGGTGGCTAACATTACTTAATATACCTTAATGCCTCTCCAAACAGACTTTTGGTACTGAAATGATTCTTCACTGAAATGCTTATGGTGTCTATTTTTAAAATGGAACCATAGAGCTTTATTTTTTTCTGTGGGATTCATTTAAATTGCAAGAACCAAATAAACTAATGTTAAAATAATGTTTAACTAATGTTAAAATGTTATGCAATAAACACAAATTTGTATAGATAGCAAAAATAGAATAGTGCAATACATATCTTGCCTGATAGTACAAGTGTGTATTTCAAATGGATGGAGGCCACAACGTAAAGCCTATTGGCCTAAGTTTAGTGAGTAATTTGACTCATTTCCATAACATATGCTATACTATACAACCTGCAAATTCACGGGGTACATAAAGGAATGGGAGATAGAAGAGGACTCTTTACTTCTATCTGATTTAATAAGATGTTAAAGAGTCCTTTCCTCCTCTCACTTAGTAAGATTAGGTGGAGTCAATTTCACATCACATAACATTGAAAACTATCCTTAAAGACATCTGAAATTAATAACTCCATATAACACAAATACAGAAATATTTGCATGTTTTATAGTATGTAATACCTGAGTAAAACACTCTTGTGATAATTCCAGTTCTAAACCCCGTGTTTTCTTTGATGAAGACTTCTAAATTATTTTTCTTTACTTTAATCATAATTTTACTCTTAGACTTTAACCTGTTATCTAATGATCTAGATATTTCCCCATCTTTTATTCTGTTTACCTTCTTGTTTTAGGAAAGTGTCAGGGTTGTGCAAGCCACCCTCCTGATCGTTTGGTAATGCAGTGTCATGATCCAAATCTATTTTATCATTGTGATTGCTATTTATGTCTATGTTCATTAAACAATTAACAGTAAATTTCCATCATCTTGTTTATCGCCTTCTCTATGAAATTCCGTTCCCTCAGAATGAGCTGCAGGATTTGTATCATATCTATTCATTCATTTTTTTACCTTGATTCATTTATCTATCCATTTATAAAATACTGTGTGGAGGATGGAACAGGAGAAACAGAGGAAACTTTCTGTGGCATAGTGTACACAAAGTTAAGGGAGGAAACTAAATCATGATATCATAATAAAACTATAGGAATTAAATATAATTGGAACATAAAAAACAATAAAGAAAATCATGAATGGTGAGAATTGAGAGGTAAGCAAAGGGAAAAAAACCCTATACCAAAATATTTCTCCTAGATTTCCCCAGTACCAAAAAAAATTAATCAATGTGATTCTTGTTCCTGTCATTAATAGCACTGGATTTGTTACATGAAAATTATTATTAACTCACATTCACCCCTCACCCACAAACACACAAATTCATGGGTATAACATATAATAGTATCTAGGTATAGGGTTGTGAGGATGAAATAAAATAATACAGATTTCTGAGTCTCTTTCCAAAGAGAATGAGATCAGAATATCATATCTATGGATATGATCCATAGATAATATGGATATCTATGTTTATAGTAGCACAATTCACATTTGCCAAATTATGGAACCAACCTAGATGTCCATAAGCAGATGAATGCACTACACAAGTAAGGGATATACACACAATCAAATTCTACTGAACAATAAAGAAGAAGAAAATTAAGTCATTTGGAGAAAAATGGATGGACCTGGAGATCATTATGTTAAGTGAGATCAGCCAGTCACAAAAAGTAAAGGTCATATGTTTTCTCTAATATGCAGAAGCTAGAGAGCAATGGGGATACCAGACGGACTCCAAATAATGAAGGAGAAACTTCAATAGAGCCAGGGAGGTGGTCTAGGAGGAGAGGGAGAGAGGGAAGATCAAGTGAAGGACACTTCCATTGACAATACGTACACATGTGAGAATACCAATGTCAGTCTCAATATCCTGTATGGGAAAGGGGGAGAATGGGGAGGGAGCTGGGGGAAAGCCCACCAAGTGCTGTGTGCATGTGTGTCACCATCACTATGAAATAAATCATGATGTGAGACTATAGTGTACCAACAAAGGTATAAAAAATAAAGTATCTAGCCCAGAGCTTCTTACTTACAATTCCTAAAGTGTGGAATTTCTAACTCAAAATATTATCTACTATTTTTACTTCTAGAATTTACTCAGATGTATCACCTACTTGTACATTCAACATCTTCTGGGCATTTTCTCTTTTGGCAGCTACAGTTATGGGGTCACTGAAGCCATGGCCCCTCATCAGAGGATCGTGGGTTGGTGTGTCCACTGGTCTTACCATTTTCTGCCTGTGCTAAGCTTGTGCATGGTTTCCTCTTTTGAAGCTTGTAAATAATATTTATCTTTCAAAAAGGTTTTAAAGATTAGAGATCATGTTGCAAGGAGTCATAGTAATTACCAGGTAACTAATAATACTTGTTGTTTCCAATGATTCTGCTATGATGGCTGCATTGAGCACATTCTTGGATATTGCTTTTTCCCTCTGTCGAATTATTTTCCTTGGGAATGATTCCCAGAAGTTGGGTTACTGAGTCAAAGGATATAAAAATACTTCACGTATTTACTGTTATAGTGTTTTCCAGTAAATTTCAATCAGTCTGTAATATAATAAAGCACCTCATACATTTAAAGAATGTCCCTCTACCTATTTCATTTAAGTCTGGATCCCCTGCTCATCAGTTAAGAAGGGGAGAATCTGGGACAGATTTTATTGCAGGAATTCCAAACCACTGAGAATCAAACAGATGCTGCTAACTCATTTTACATTTGTGAGACCACCAGTCAGCCATGCTCAGGAACAGCTTTCAGAAACATCTGGATTTAAACTTACAGCCTAAACATGACAGGTTAAGTAGTCTAGAGTTATAAAACAGCTTCATGGCTACAGTCTCAGAAATCTGAATTCTCTATGATCTTTACAATTTTTAAGTGATCAGCAAAATTAGAAACAATGTTAGCAGTACGAATCATATAATTATGTATAGTATATCATTTTGGCATTATGGAATTCTGGTCTCCTCAAAGTTTTGGTGGTCTCTGAGGCTTCTTACAAAAACTATTTTGAAGGTAGAAAAATCCTTACTGACAATTTTATTCAAAGGAACACAAAGATATACACACAGTCTTCAATTTACATTTATTGAATCTTACTAAATTTATGTGAAACTGAAAGAGTTAAATTTTAAGAATGTAGAAAGGCAAAAAATGTATTGGTTTAAGAACCAATACTTATTCTATCCATGTCATAAGACTTACTGGAAGGCAGAGTTCATGTCTGCTGCATTGTTCTACAATGACTGGTGTAGTATCAGGCACCACAGTACGCCCTACACATAAGCCTGAGTAAATGGTGACCATTCCATACATTACTCCCCAAACTTAGAAGCTGGTAACAATCATTTGATTATGCTCACTGGTCTCACAGACTCTAAGGGTCAATATTTCAAACAAGGTACAATGGGGATGGGTTGTTTCTACTCCATCATATCCAGGGCTTTAGTGCCAAACCTGGTGGTAACTCAACGGGCAGGTACTAGAGCCTTGTGAAGGCTCATTTACTCATTTACTCACATGTCTAGAGCCTAGGCTAGGGTGACTCAAATATGGGAACTTACTAACCAGAGCACCTACACATGGCATCTGCAATGTGACTTGACTTTCTCAAAACATGGTGGCCTCAGCATAGATGGACTTAGCATGGCAGCTCAGGGCTCTAAGCATGAGTGTTGCAACCATATTTGTAATATAGAACTCACAATGATCCTCTAGTTCTATTTTCTACTTAACTTACTTGTTCTCTTTCCATCTTATTAAATTGAAAAACTAGATTTTGCTTGCACAATTGTAATACACAAACATGATGGGATTTTTTTTGGTTCCCCATTTTAAAAATTATATGTAAATTTTTTCAAACTATGCCTTCCTCAAATATTCTTATACAGCTCCATAAGTGGACAAATGGCAGTAAGTGTGTCTTCCTGATACAAAACCACATCCTTGATATTGATTTCTCAAGGGACTACTAATCAGAGGACCAAACCACCTCATGTTAACCACATGTTTTTCGGGGCATATTTTGTATTTGACATAAAAAAGATTTTCAAAGTATTTGGTGAATTATTTGAAACATAAAAAATGTTAAAATAAACCTATAGAGTTGATTGGAATATTTTGATTGTCTATGATATCTTTTGGGCCATGATCTTAAAAATCAGATGCAATAGAAGTCATTTCAAAATAGTATAATAATAGAGAGAGATAATTTATGCTCAGGATAATTATTTTCCATACCAAACTTTTGTTCATCAAATTGCTCAAGTTTTATTTGTGAACTCAAAGTATGTAAGCTTTTATTCCATTTGAGACATAATGATCACAAAATAAAAACTTCCCTATGACTTGAAGACTTCTTAGCTCATATATATACTCAATTCTCATTTAAGAGCTTTCTCTGTTGAAGGCTATGTCAGCTTTAATCGTGTATTTGAACCAAAATCTCTTTAATTTACTAATATATCTTGACCATCAGTAAGATGTACTGACAATTCCACTTTCAGAAGGCTTTATGATTTTTTCTTTCTTTTTTAGCCATAAACCTGAGATCAAAGATTAAAATAACAAAACATATATGGCATATGGTCTTTTTCAAAGCAATAATGATAGCTGTTCCAAAAGACAACACAAGCAGCCCCCCTAATTCATAAATGTGGAATTATTAAAAGATCTCTTCTATTGAATATATTTTATTTATTTGGTCTTTAGCTGAAAGAAATATAACCTAGATGTACAATGTAGTGTTCCTAAGCAAAAATTTAGATAAGATAGTTTAAAATATTATCTTTATATATTACATCAAAATAACCCCAACTTGAAGCAAATTATCTAAGTAACTAATTGTTTGGAAAAATAGCAATTAATTATTTGCCATATTTTTGAAATTAAAAATAACTAGCCAGAGCACCTACACTTGGAGCAAAAAGAGTGCTGGGAAGCAATTCTTCTAGGAGTAGTAGCCTTCTTGTAGCAGTTTATATAAATGTATGGGGAATTATTCTGGTTATCAAAAAAGGTTAGTTATTATGAGCATATTTTCCAACAATTTACAAGAAAGCATCATTCACTTGAACCTTTTCCCTGCTCCCCACCATTCAGAATTGTCTGTGAAGGAAAAAAACCAAAGAGGCAAGAAAGAGTTTAAAGTTTAACTATTCAGATAATCTGAGTTCAAATTCTATAGCTGTCTCCACATAAATTGGTAACCTTTAAAATTTCATTGCACCTTGGTTTCTTTATCTATAAAATGAGTTTGATAATAGCTACTTTTATAAAAATGAATGTACTTATCTATTTGAAGGATGATACTGATCACCAAGGTAGACTTATAAATACCCTATTTGTTATTAAGCACTTTTTTTTTTTTTTTTTTGCAGTACTGGGGATTGAACCCAGAGCATTCTATCTCTGAGCTAAACCCCAAGGCCTATTTTTAATCTTACTTTGAAACAGAGTCTCACTAAGTAGCTGAGGCTGGGCACAAACCTGCTATTCTTCTATCTCAGCCTCACAAATACTGAGATTACAAGGGTACACCACCACGCTTGGCTGTAAGCACTTTTCTTAGAGTATTCATTTTTGAACTTCCTTTGGTGACAGAACATCTAATATCTATTCCCCTCTTTGAAAATAAATTAATTTATTTCACATACAAGCAACAGCAAATTCATTAGCAGAAGTTGTAGTTATTTTATATGAATGAAATAAATCATACCATAATCATATGACCCATAAAGTATAAGCTGTATAACTAAACATGAGAGATCATTCCCAGCCTCCACTAACATGTATTTGCAATAATGTCAGCTGTCTTTTGTGATGGGAGGAAAAGTAGCAGACAAACATAGATGAAAAAGATGAAGAGAATGAAAAAAAAAAACGCTTAAAATTGAGAAATTATATTCCCTGACTTACTAAATGGGAAAAGGTCCCTGTCATTCAGCAACAGTGCTATAATCCCTCAGACTACTTCTCTGTCACTGACCAAATAGTGGTCCCCAGATAGCTTGACCACACCGGCTTGCATTTATCCATGCACACATCCCAACAGGCACCTACAGATCCATATGCTGCAGTCTAGTGACACTCAGATTTCAATGAAAAATCGAGGTCAAGCAAGTGGATACACATTGAGTCACTTGGTTTCTTAAAATATATTTTACCTTAGATGAGTAAAGAAGGTGACCTAACTGAGAGAGATGGGAGAGGGGAAGAATGCACATGATGTACATTCACAAACTTATCAAAGGCAATCACTACTCTGAACATGAGAAGGAGGGAGAGGAGTGGGAGTTGGGGAAGGGCTAAAAGAGTGACGTGTGAATGTATGCCTCTACCATCCTGTATCTCATCAAGATATATGATTACAATGCACCAATAAATTCTTTTAAAAATGAAAAAAATATATTTTAGACTCACACCTACAAAGCTAGATGAAAAAGCATAACTGAATTCTATTTTGTCCCCAACCTGTTTTGTCATCCCTCCTCTTTTAGACTCTATGAAGATGAATAAACAAAGAGAAGGTAGGGGAGCCAGAGTCTTCCCATCTCATGCTGTTGAAATTCATCAGCTTTGGAAACAGCAACCCTTGAAGCCAGGCTTCTGAGTAATCAGGCCTCCAGGATCAGAGGCAAAGAGAGGAAGATCTGTCACAACTGCCTGCAAGTAACAGTGTTCTTGGCCTTGCCCCAAAATACCAGAAATATTTTAATTAATAGAGACGATAATAAGTAAAATAGGAAGTGAGATAAGAGGTCATTGCCTGAGAAAACAAGGCTTTTCTTCTCATTTTTACAACTCTCTGACTGACCCACTCAAGAAAGTGCATGCAAATAATATTTTAAGTTCCAGAATGTGCCTCTGCTTTTCCAAGCAGGATTGTCTGCAGATAAATATAAGAGGGAGGTTATTCAATTGAATGGGAGATATTTAAATTAGGCAACTTCACCCCCATGTAAAGCAGTCATATGCCTTTTTAAATGTGTTTTAGAAGGCTTTAGATAAACAGGCTCAAGCTCTATAACTTCAAGAAGATGGTGCTTCTATTGAGACAGGCGGGAAGGATTGCAGGTGGGGGTGGCACGGTCTATCCACAGACCTGTGGGAAGGCAGAGAGAATCAGATATTTTTGCATTAATCAGCAGCACAACCTGCATGCAATGGCCAATATAACCACACAGCTTGCAAGATGGGATGGGGACAAATGGCCGCCTGAAACAGAACTTGAGAAAAGGGACAACTCATTTAGGATGAAAGAAGTGAGGGTTTATACTCAAAGACAACTACAGAAATATTTTAAACATAGACTTGGAGTCTGAGGATTGACAAGAGGAGAAATGAGTAAATTGCTTTCACTAACCTTCTAATTGTTTAAGAATATAGGTCACAGACTCAGGATGCCTGGGATTGGCTGCTACTTAGCCACTCTGTAATCAAGGGAAAGTAACTTCTTCTCTCTGAGCCTCAGTTTCTTTATTTGGCAGTTGGTCAATTACCATACTATCTATCTCATATTGGCTTTTGAAGATAAATTAACACATATAAAGTTCTTCCAAGGGGGCTAATGACTGCTAAAAGTGATCCACAGTTAATTAACACTAAACCTAGAACTGCCCCAAGCAATATTTACTTCATGTTTACTGTGTGAAATAAATATATGCAAAGTAACATATGTGAATTGTGCTTGAACTTAACCATATCCCTATGATGCAGATACTGTTATAACCTCAGTTTTACTCATAATTAAACTGGAACACAGAGAAGGGAAGGGACTTGTCCAAGGTCATAAAGCAAGTAAGTAGTGCTGTTTGGATTCAAATCCAAGCAGTATTGCTTTAGGCACAACACAAGTCTTGGTTGGGTTGTCCTGTCTTTAAACCTGCCATAGAAGACATGGACATAAGCAATGCATCTACTTTCATGCACGCCTGTCTGTTTTCATGGCTTTAGGCTCATCAATGGCAGGGGCTGTCCTGGATTCTTTCCCACCTGCTAGTAACCTGCAGACCACCTTGTAGGCAATGCACATTTGATTAGGTAAATGGCTAACTGGCTGCCTGTCCTCTGTTAATTCCAGGTGCTAAGACCCAATGACAACTCACTGCCAACCCCCGTGGAGCAGTCCTGACACTACTATCCTCCTGTGCCCCCTCGCTGCCACTTCAGCCCAATAAAGGGAGTCATCGGTCTCCCCACTACTTTGCCCCCTTTGCCCATCTTCTTTGCAGCACCCCCTACTCCATGGCCAGTGGGTGGAGGATCTTAGGGTACTTTATGAAAAACAATAGCAGAGGAGAAAAGACAAGTGAAAAGGAAAGACTACAGGGGAGGTCCTGTGGAGTGTTCTTGTTGCTCCAGCTCTGAAGACCTGCTTCTCTGTCTCTGATTTCCTAGGTTTAGGATCGTAGAACTCTCCAAAGTGCAGAAGGAGCAAACTGGGGTTTGAAAAAAGCAAGCTATTAGAAGTCAATTTTTTTTTTGAAATATTAATTTCTAGAATAATAAGAATAATAAGAGTTGATACATTTGGGTAAAGCCTGACATTGGAGCCTGCTCTCCATCAGTTTATCAGATGCCTGTGTGCTATGTATCTATTGAAGAAAGAGAAGAGCTGCAAAGAGCTAATGGAAATAATGATGATGAGTTCACTTGCTTGTCCTCTGTTGGCATACTGTGACACGGCAAAGTTCTGGTGTGTCTGAGAGAGTGGACTTGTGGACTATGTATCTAGTTTTAACTATTACTCTTCCCAACACGGACTAGTGTCTTCTTAAAAACAAAAACAAAAACAAAAACAAAACAAAACAAAAAAAAGCACTGAACTACTAGTATTTCTGAGCAAGAAAATGGCAGTTCTGAGATGCCTATCCTTAGTAAGTCACCCATACTAGGAGTGAAACCAAAGATTCATTAAGAATATTTAACAAGCCAGCTTGAAAATATCAAAATGCCTCCAAAAATTCAGATTTTCTTTAGCTATCTTAACAATAAACTATTAAAAGTGAATATTGTATTTCGAAACATTAGGAAATTATCAAACACTATATATTCTTAAATTAAAAATAAATGTTGGGTTATTAAGAATTATTAGATAAGTCATATAATTTGCCAGTTAACCATGAGTTATCTATTATTTTATCAAATTTGGGTCATGATAAATAGGAGTAGACCACAACATTTTTAAAGGTCTAGTCCTTAAGACTCCCCACTTGCTCTTCGATGACGTAGGAAACTTCTGCCTGAGAAGTTGTTTGAAAATCAAATTCTCCTGCTGAGAATGACTTAACATTCATTAGTTCGCTTATTCAAAAGTGTTAAACTTTTATTATAGGCATTCTTAAGTTGTTGAATATTTGGATTTATTTAACATATAAATAAATATATAACATATATTTATTTGGATTTATTTAACATATAAATATTTGGATTTATTTGTTCCCTAAATAGTAAATCTACTGTCATTGGATAGCTCCATTCTTAATATTTTAAAATGGTAAAGAATGACAAGACTGGTGGCATTAATAATAAAGATGCAATTTCTATATTTTATGTCTGTGCCATTAAGACAAGGTGGGTATAATGTGACCAACTAAGGCTGAAAAGTTGCAGGTCCAAGGGTCCAATCTGGTCTATCCGGAAAGGAAGCAAGGCGGGGGTGGGGGGGGGGACCCAGTGATGGTCAGCTGAATACAATAGTGTTCCCCAAGAGACTTCCACAAGGGGCTTCTGTACAGTGGATAGTCTGTCCAGTTTATATAGCAAGGCACAACAAAGATGGCAGCATGCTGGGGCCCTGAGTGAATAAAGATAGCACCATGCTGTGGCCCAGAGTTAACAAAGGTGTCTACTGCAGAGTTACCAAAAATGCCATCATGCTGGGGCCCATGCTTAGGTACTTTTCATGTAACATAATCTTTCATATAAAGTTTTCATATAAATTTTCTTTTAGCAGAAAGGGAGGCAGGGAGCCCAACTAACACCATGTTCTTCTGGTTCCCACAGTAGGTGTTAAGGCCTGTAGGGTACCCCCAAATTGAAATTGTAATAAGTACCCATCTGGTTTTAATTTAGCCAGCTATAAATTAGTCATGAAGACAATAGCGTTAAAATGTTTGATAAAATACTGGGACTATCTTTAAGGATCTAGAGAGGAAGTGTAATTTGGTTTTGTTTGTTGTTTTCTGTTTCTTTGGTACAGGGGCTCTAAACCATGTCAAGCATGTACTCTTCCATCGAGCCACACTACAAGCTATTTTTATTTGAGACAGAAATTTTCTAAGTTGTTCAGAATGGCCTTGCAATTGCGATCCTCCTGCCTTAGCCTCCTAAATAGCTGGGATTACAAGTATGCACCACTTGGTGCCCTGCTAATTTGAGATTTTAAAATGCTTTTTGCTTCTCAGGAAATAGAAAATTTCCAATAGCTTTTGGGGTATAGTTAACTTACTCAGCTTTTGGGAACAAAATTGAGGCTACCTATAAAGTACAGATCACTAAACTTAAAAATATATTGTCTCCCAAAATTGTCCTCAGACATTCCCTAGACATTTATATTATTTATACCTATTTGATGCTCACGTGTTTGCATCAGATGGATGACATCTTTAAATTACTAATGATTCATATTTATATTGCATTTACATTTTATTAGTATTCTAGATGCTAATTTATTTTAGACACATCTTGATGTCTATGCTAATTTGTATGTTTTTTTCAATAGTTCAGTTGAACTTAAAGAATATATGCTATGGTCATGTAGTATAAACAAATAACATTTCTCTTGTTCCACACTTCTCTAATACTGACAAAATCCAAGATCAATGCCCTAATGCATTATCTTAGAAATTCTTAGATACCAGTGAGGCTGTATTTGGCTTTGTGTGTTTTACTTCCATTCTCTGTTTAAAAAAAAAATAACAAAAAGAAACAAACTACTCTTTCATATACTCGAAGGAAGAAATTCAGATCTTTTAGGTCAACAACTAAAACCAAGAAGTCTGAAAACCATTCAGTTCTAATTTTTCTATGTAAGAATTAGAGAAGAGTATTCAGATATAGACCCCACATGTAAATAGTCACAAAATATAAAGAGAAAAAAATCTGTGGAGTGCTTCATTCTTTAGAAACCTCTTTGTTAACAGAGGGAACACATCTTTTTAATATAATAAAGATTCAAAAACTAAAATACCCTCCCTCCCTCCGCCCTTCAAACCATGGGTCCAAAACCAATGGAGGTTTGGAATTTCCCAACTTTACTGCAAAAGATAATCTCGTATTGGAACAAAAGTGGAGAATGACTCATAACATAATTAGGTTTGTGAGTCTGAGCAAATCACACAACATGTTGTGTGGTATTAAGAAAAGAGAAAGACAAGGCAAGGCCCAGGAAAAGGCTGCTAATGTACCTGCACAGAGGCCAAGGTAGAAAAGCTCAAATCTCCTAAATTAGCAAATGATTGCAAGGGCTGAGAGGGCCCTGCATTTGTAGCTGAGCAACCCACTGTTGCTCCTCTCCTCTCCTCTCAGCATTTCCACAATTGAGAACACTTCTTTCTTTTTGTTTTTGTTTTTTGTTTTTGTTTTTTTTTTAATTTTTATTGTAGTAATTCGTGCAATATAGCATACATCTTTGTTAAGTACAAATTGTTAACAACATATTTGCACAAAATTCTCATTTGACCCCTTCCCCGATTCCCTCCCCATTCCCTCCCCCTCCCTCCCGCTAAGGTTCACTTCAGTGAGTGACCTTGATATGATTGTGTAGGTACATCATGTGCTTTA